>CM021108.1:536420835-536468479 GCA_007115665.2 Sequoiadendron giganteum
CGCCTCCCATGCCTCCCACAACCAAAACTTGGAGCCCACAAAATAAAATTTGGGCAAAAAGAAACATGCATTTAAAAATTTTGGTTGTAACAAATCCTTAACCATGGACGCTGTACGAACGACGCAAATAATATTTAAACTAGTAATATATATACTTTTAAAAATATTATATATATATATGAGCATTCATATATATATATATATATATATATATATATAATAAAGATTTCAACCTCAAGATAAATTGGGGAAAATTTGTGAAAATATTCACCTGCAGGCAAAATTATAAAGCTTTTCCAAAAAAAAACTCAAATTTCAAGAGACTTAAAAATAATTATTTATAATCCATTTTCCTGAATTTTAAACAATAAAAGAACAATTAAAGCAAAACGGATCTAAAATAAAATCTGAAGTTTCAAAATCCTCAAGGTTTCTCCACCTAATTGCTACAGAGGGTTTTCAAAATAAATTTGATTTTCTACAGAGGTTTTAAATTTTCCAAAACAGATCTAATGTGTTGTTCAACCTCCAGGTTTGATTCAAAAAACAAATTTCTTTTCCAAAACAGATTTATCAAACAAAACTTAAATCACTACTATTTTAAAAGTAACCAAGAACAATAAAAAACACAAAGGAAAACCTGGTTCAAGAAGCTACAGGAAAAGATTAATTTTTGATGCAATCCTCCTTCAAAGATCTCCTGAATTTTCTTCAATCATCCAACGAATCCAATCCAAAACCAACAAATGCAAACAATCTTTCCTCCAATCAATTCTACAATCAAACTTTCTTCAAAGCCTTCTTTGTGCAAATTTTTTCAAAATTTCTTCTCTGCTGTAAAAATGAATTTTTCTAAAAACCTTCTTTTCCCAAAAATTAAAACATGCATTCCTTATAAATCGAAAATAACTAATACAACTCTATTTCATATTACATGCAAATTAGATATTAATTTCAATTTCAATTTCAACTTTTGAAAACCCACTTTCAATTTAAAATGCAATTTCAAATAATAAATTAATTTCCAAAGTTGCAACTACTTTCCCAAATAAACATTTAATTACAATTTCTAATTTAATTCCCACAAGTTGAAATTAAATTCCAAAATTAATTTTAATTCTTTTATTTCCTTTCATTTTCTTGCATCACGTTTAATTAATTAATTTAATTATTTAATAACTAAATTCAACCCCCTTGGATTAAATTTAATTAATTAAATAAACTAAATATAATTAATTAATTTAAATATAAACTTTTATCCACATTGCATTATTTAAATTAAATAACCATCAACATGATTTAAATGCAATTATTCTAAATATCTATTTCCAAATCAAGAATCCTTCATAATTAAATAACATTAAAGCAAGACTGACAATGACTCGACACACACGACTGATGACACACTAAGGCTAGGGTGTAAACTTGACACATGTTACCTAGCTACTATCTCCCGTTCAACTTAACCATTAGGTCAACACACTCAAACCTGTGAAACCAGGTGGAGTCGATGTCATGTACCTACAACCTGAAACCAAGTAAACAACATCATACAACATATCCAACATATAATACACACCGTGAAGAAGAAATTACGGATTCATAGGGCACTCACAAGTGAGTGATGCGAACTCGTCCTCTTCACCCATACACTCATCAAAACTGACATTTCCATCATAATTCCAATAATCTCATAATAACATCTCATGCTAACTCTTCAACATCATTACTCCATCATGCATGTGAAACAATAATCAGATAACCACATCCCACAATAATAGTTGTCGCTCAATAGTAGTGATCAAAACATCATAAAATGTATCCAGTATCAAAGTAACTGCAACCAAACATAGCATAAAACAAACCGAACAAGAAGCAAAACGAAGGGGTATTACACCTATTGGGTCCCCAAGTGGTGATCATGGTGTGGATGCAGTTGCGGTGATCTCAGAGCTTCACACAAAGAATATTGTAACTTTTATCTATTCAAATCTTCATTATTGTACTCTTGTATTATGTTGTGCTCTTCCTGATGTTATTATGGAAGCAACTCTGTGATATAATTTTGGTTTCATGTTGTGTTGTATCCATGGAAATATATTCCACGATTGTAACCTTGAACTCAAAAAGTTGGAATGTAATAATATTTTATTCATGCATCTATTTATTTATCTTGTTCATGTTGGGATTTATGTTATATCTATATTATTTCTTATTCACGCTTATATCATTTGTCTTGTTTAGTATCATTTAATGTTATACTTGGTTTGATTTTTCTTTGAGTAGCGCACCATGTTACCCCATGGGACTAGGTTAATTTTATATGATAAATTTATGTTGATTGATTATTTAAGTGTGTTAAATATAATGGTTGTTATAAAAAATATATATATTTTTTTTAATGTTGTAGTTGTGTCCTATGGGGTTTGTGTGGTAGGGAATTACATATACAACCTTAAAGACATGAATTTGAATAGTGTTGACATCAATGGAAACCACATATCAGCAATATCCAACATGATTATCTTACCATATGATGAGTTTTGTGATCTGGATTCCTCTTTCTCTTAAATTTCTATAAAATATATTGAAACGGTATTTTACAAACTCTAACAAGTGTAACTGATTGGCACTCAAATAAAAATGATACTCCCTCAAAAAAATTCTATCATACTTTGTCCTATCATCTGTATTTCTATAAACAATATGGACAAACATATCTACTTGCACTAAATTATAATATTGTGATTGAATTTCCTATTATGGAGCTAGAGTATAATTTTCCAAAAAATCAACCACTAAAATTAAACTACCAATTGGAAATGTGTTTCTACTTGTGAAAAATTGACCATCAAGCTATCAAGCATGTTGAGAGTGCATGACATATTTTGGTACAATCTTATTCTTAAATTTACTCATGAATGCATGTACACTAACTTTTTTTGTAACTAAATCACAATGCTTTCCTATTTTTCCATCTTTTAAAGAATAGTCAACATTCTTAAATATTTTAACATCTACTAATTGTTGTCCAAAATAATTATCAATTCTTTCATGCATACAAATTTTTAAGAATGAAAGATTTCCACAGTTACTGCATTGTCCATAAATACAATAACTTAAATAAAACAATTCGCCATTAGATATTTCACAAAAAAAACCTGATATAAACTCCCTGATTGTTTCAGGTGGCATATTAATACCACATTCCTGTATGTATGCAAAATACAACATTATATCGAAAAACATCATAACAATAATGAAATTGAACATGCATTTTACAACAACAAAATATTTGTTGCTTATTAATTTTTACATACTAGGGTTTACATTTTTCAAAAGACCTTTGACTAATTTTAATATTACCAGGTAACACTAAATCACCACAAAAATTTCTATAAAATTCAGTTTGTGTTGTATCTAATAGGTTTTTTGGATGAGGATCACAAACTTTGGACCCCACTCTTAGTTTTAAAAAATCTCTAGCATTAGATGATACCCTAGTATTATCATGCCAATATTTTTCAATCAGAGATTTAATTTGAACATTCAATTTCATGTCAGACCTAGGGAGGTGACCACTAAAATTCCAACATTGGTTAATTGGATCATTTTATATACTTTCTCTTCTTTTTTCCACTCTTAGCAATGTTTTAGGATGTATTTTTATAACTTCACTAATATTACTTACCATTCTTGTATTCAAAGTTGTTTTATTAAATATAGTAGTTGTTATAGCTCTTCTTGCTGCATTTTTATCTTTAGATCAACTATTTTCCCCAATAGATTGGATGGCACTAGCAACAGTAGACATAGCATGTTTTAATTATTCATCTTTTATTCTTGGTTTAACAAAAAAGCCTAACTTTTTCATTATTTTCCTCATTTTTAGAATTCTCATCAATTGCAACATTAGTTGACATTGAAATGCAAGTTTTTTATGATAAAATATTTTTTGGTATATTCTATTCACATGTGTTCTTATTTTCCTCAAAGAAATATTACCAGGAAGATTATCTAAAACATCACTTTCAATTTTAAAAAAAAAGTATTTTCATGAAATTCAACATCACATTCTAGATAATTTTCATTTTTATTTTCATCAACAAAACGGTTTTCATTTTCATTTTCAACAAAAAAAAAAATCATTTTTATTTTCTAATGTATTTTCTACTAATTCTATAAAAATTTCATCTCTCTGAATATTATCAATGTCAACATTGTTAAGTCTAGCATCTTGTAAAAGTTCTATAAATAAATTTTCCATTTCACTAAAATGTGGATTTGAAGACATACCTAGATTTGTTCCTATTGAGACATTCTCCATAGCATTGAAAGAGGGATTTGAAGACATACCAGGACTTGTTTGTATAATCATATTGTTTTTCAAATTGACTTCTTTCAACTTAGATTTCTCTACAACCATGGTCTCCTCAATGTTTTCATCTTCAATAGTTCTAGAATTGGATGCTCCACCATCATTCATTAATGTAATTCTCATTCTTCTTTCTCTTTGTCTTTGTTTCTCCTTATCTCTCTTTGCTTGAATTTCTTAAAGATTCAATGTATTCCTATCTTTCCTCTTATTACGAGCTTGTGAACCCTTGATTATAAAATTCTCAAGCACAACTGAATATTAATAGTGAAATTCTTCAAAAAATTAAATCCAAATTGCAAGTTGAAGACCTGTAATGAGAAAATTCTTCTACATTTGTTCCTCTAAACAAGTAGAAAACTAACACAATTCCACTTATAAATCTGTTTACATGATGCCTCCTTTCAAAAATTGAATCCAAATTGCAAGTTAAGACCTATAAAAACAAAAGTTTTCCTCTTTTGTTCCTCCAAACTAGTAGAAAACTAACACAACTCCACTTCAAAAATTGATCGCATGATGCCTCCTTTGA
Source organism: Sequoiadendron giganteum (assembly GCA_007115665.2). NCBI lineage: Eukaryota > Viridiplantae > Streptophyta > Pinopsida > Cupressales > Cupressaceae > Sequoiadendron > Sequoiadendron giganteum. The sequence continues at coordinate 536,425,743 of CM021108.1, forward strand.
TAAATTCAATCCAAAATGAGAGTTGAACACCTGTAAAGACAATAGTTCGTAGAAAATAGCCCAATATGTCGCACTCGGCCGTACATGTGAAATTACAGACTTCATAGTAAAATTTTTCCAATAATTTAAAAAAATGGTAAAAAAGGAAACGAGATCTTGTTTCTCGATATTAAATGTTGGGACCATTGACAAGGAAACTCATTTCCCTATTAACGGTTCCACATTTAATATTGGGAAACAAGATCCCAACTTACAAATTGGGATCTTGTTTTGTAAACGGGATCCTATTTCGAAAAAAATGAAATCTACCTATCTTTGTGGTTGGGTTTTTGGCTTGGATTTTTCTTCGGGGAAAGCTTTGGGATTCCAAACCTAGGCCTTAAAATTGGTTCGACCTGCAAATTGAAGGTCTTAACAATGTTAGAGAAAAATAGTGAGTTTGGACATATGGTTGACGACCTTTTTCGTTGAATTTTTTGACAAAATTAAAACCCATTATAAATGAGACAGTTTAGATTCCAAATATGTAATTTTTTTTATAATTGAATTATTTTTTCTATTTTTCAATTAATTTATGATGAAACAGGTCCATAAAATTGAATTATCAAGGATTCTTAATATTTTAATAACTTTTTATTAACATAATTTTTTGACAAACGGATTGCACAAGAATGTACTTCAGACAATTATTTTCAATTTTAAAAAAAATAAAAAATGATAATTTTAGGTCATCTTATGTGTGACGTACACGATTATTTTTCAAAACACCAAATATGTCCAATAAAAAGATAAAGAAAAAAAATATTCAATATAAAATTACAAAAAAATATCGAAAAACGTGCTTCAGTGAGTTACAAATATTTTCCAAAAGGATTTAGAAAAATATGATAATTTAGGTCAAAATATGGATGATGTACACATGCATGGTATGGTAAAAAAAAGTGACTTTTAAACAATGGTTTTTAGAAAAGCCTATTGAAACTCAATTTGTACCATCTGGGTATTGAGATAAATTACATATTTGGAAACTAGACTCCGAGTACTACATTTTATGATCAGTGAATTCTTTGAAGATTCCATCTCTAAGTGCTTCAAATTTTAAGGTCAAATGTGTCAAATTCTGAAAATCAAGGAAAATACTTCCACTTTTTGGCCAAAAAGAGGACAAATTCTTGCCAACACCTACTTGTAAAGACCAGTTTTATCAAGCTTAAGACACTATTGTCACTGAGGAATGGTTGTGTTTTGAAAAGGATTCTGAAATGTGAGTTTAATTTTTAGACAGATAGTGAATTTTTCTCTTTGGTTTTGGATTAATTAGATGCGTTAAAATAGCATACAAATGCGCTAAAATATGGAATGGGTGAGCTAAAAGATGGCCTAGATGCACCAGACTGTCCCCTAGATGCGCTAGAAAATAGACTTAATGCGCTAGACAATGAATCAAATGCACTAGAATAGGGACTGAATGTGCTTAAAGATGGGATATATGCGTTGAAAAATGACTCAAATGCGCCAAAGAATGGGATATATGCGCCAAAGCAAGCTTGTGATGCACTAGACTTCCCCTAAATGTGATTTGAATTGAAGTCTTTGTTGGTGAATGTACTAAATGAAAGAGAAAATATGCTGGAAGGTGGAACAAATGCACCAAAGAATGGCCTCAATATGCTAAAACATGTACTAAATAAGCTAGAAAATGACTTAGATGCACCAAAATACAAGCTCAATGCACTAAAACAGGGACTGCATGGGCTAATCTAGAAAATGTTCACTTGTTTGATAGTCTGTCTGATTATTTTTCTTTTAAATTAGTGAAATGGATGTTTCCAAGGAGTAATTTTCTAACCAATGATTGTTTATTTGGTTTTCTTTCTAGTGAATTTTGTGAACTATGTGTTCTTAAATGGATGATTTCTTGAATTATGAATTCAAACACAACAAGAAGTTGTAAAATAGTTGTTTCTAGTATAGGAATTAAAACATTAAGTGTGTGTTCAAGAATCTAGTCTAATTCATTTGATTTCCACAGGTAGAGCACAAGATAAAATAGATCAAACACTTTTCTAATGTCAAGAGGTCATTTAAAATATCACAACCTACATTTTATAACTATGTCAACTCACACAGTCGTGTCACCCCCTAGAGGGTGCCCATGTTTTTTCCTTTCCTAAGTCTTAACCAAAGTCGAATCCTCCATTTTTGGCTAGTAATCCTTGATAGTTATATGGTGAGTATCTTGGGGGTAGATTCTTCCCTCCCCTTGCACTATGATATAGAAATTTTTTGGAGACTGATTCAGTTGGCTTCTACACTTAAGGTTAATAGTAAGGGTTTTCATTCAATGCAAAAAATGATAAACTCCCTCAGGAGACCTCCCAACCTTTAGAACAAATTCTTTGGGGATGGTTATCTTTGCACACTAATGTTGAATTATGGGTTTCTCCAAATTCACTTTTGATTATAGTGGGTCAGAAAACTTTCCTTTATTTGTTCCCACTTAGGTCATTCCTGTAGGGTGAGTAATTTTTCCCACTACGATAGGACTTCTAAAGGTGTTAACAAAGCATAAAAGAGTGAGTCTAGCATTCTAGTCACCCAGTGAAGGGGAGATCATAGGCCTATCACTTTACAAGAACAGTAGACAAGGGGTTCATTAACCTTCTAATTAACTAAGTGCCTAACTTAATCAAAAGAAGACAATAAAACAACTCTAGCCCCTATAAACACCATCAGCAGTTTCAAATATTTTTCTTTGACAAGCATATATAGTACCTGCAAGAAAATATTGATTAGCTCTCAAAATTTTAAATTTCTACAAAACAAACTAGATGCACCATAACAAATACTAAATGCACTAAAAGATGAGCCATATGCATAAAAATATGGGTTGGATGTGCCATAATAGGGATCAAATGTACCAGAAGATGTTTCAAATGTGCTAAAATAACTTGTGGTCACTCTAGAAAATTTCACATTCTAACCTGTAAACAAAATTTTCCAGAAAATGTTAATAAAAATGGGGCCAGGTGCCATGGTGAGCAGCAACAATGTATCATGTGAATTAAGTAAAAGGTGTAAATGAATAATAAAACACACAATCAATGAAATGTATTATATTAGAGAATCTAAATTACAAATCTAACTAAATTGAAATAAACAAAATTCTCTAAAAGTGTCTCATTATTCTCTATCATCAAGGATTCATTAAATCATAATGGCTCTCAGATTGTGTATGCATTATGAATATTAGAATGACAACCTGAAGAATGAGATGCTTGAAATGTAGTAAATCTATTCCTACATGATGATTGATAAATTAGATGATATGATGCTATGATAATGGTGCTGATGTATGATAATAATATGCTAGTGATGAGATGAAACTACAAAAATCACAATGTAGCTAATGTTCAAGCCATGATTCTAAAATAATATGCTTCTAGTTGCTAAATTCCCAAATACTAAAATGCTAAAATTCTCAAATGCTCTAATGGAATTTCTGCAGAGTAAGTTTGCTCAAAGTTGGGATCCATTTGCTATAGAATGAGGTTGTATTTATAGATTTTCTAAGGCATATTGTGATGTGGCAGCAACCAATGGTCTAGATTCAATATAGATAGATGAAGGGTGGAGGATGATGAAGTTAGAGAGAAATAAGGAGAATGTTGCATTAAAACAATCTACCAAGTGTAGGGGAGAATAAATGAATTAAAAGAGCCAAGTGTCTAGTTTGTTTCAACATTTGTTGAGGATAAATACCCAAATTAAATATTTGGAATATTCAATTTGTTGAGAAACATGATGAAGTGGAAAGGGGAAAAGTTTTAGACATGTGATTAAATTTAAATTTAGGATTTAAATTTAATGAGAGAAAAGATAATTAAATAAAACAAACTATTCAAATTTGTTTATTTAATTAAGATTAGAAGAATGTGATTTAAGATATAAAAATTAGGAAATGTGAACTATATAAATAAATTTAGAATTTATTTATATGTAGAGGAATTAAAAGATTTATTGATTAAATAACTTGTCTTTAATTAATTAGATTATAAGAATTAGGAAAATGTGAACTACATAAATAAATTTAAAATTTATTTATAAGTAGTTGAATTAAAAGGTTATTAATTAAATAACTTGTATTTAATTAATTGTATTATCCAAACCGATTTTAGGTGTATACAATCAATAGAGACAGTATATTGGTATTTTAAGAAGGGGCATATAACCCTATCCATTCCATAGATTTCTTGTGAGATTTAACTTATTGGCATACCCCTTTGGTGGTGGTGTTGTTTATAATACCCCTTGAGGTGTGGTTATCAACTTGTCCCCTACGACATTGAACTTTTATGTGTTCCTTGAAGTGTGGTTGGAAAAATAGTCCATGAATTTGTCATGACACAAATTGCTAAATCATTTAATTGAGAAATTTTACATGGCAACCTAACATAACACAACTTTATTTCCAATGGATCCATGTGTTTCATGAGTGATCTAGCATAACATAACTTGCTAATCATTATGACAGAACCATATTATTTAGCACATTCAATGGATGACATTTGGTATTTGATACAAATATAAGGCTAAGGTCTCCTTATCTTATTGACTTGAATCATTTTTAGTAAAAACCTTATGTTTTTTGTTTTATTGTTTTCCTTATGGGTGGGTACTAAAATATCGGGGGCCAATTTGTGGCCAATTTTAAAAAAAAACCTATGATAGCTCATAATGCGAGAACTTTCTAATAAAAGTGCACTATAACACAAGAGAGTTATAACACGAGTGTGTTATAATGTGCTCATGTTATGGCTTGGTGTGTCAAGCCTAAGTCTCAACCACACTGAGCCTATTCCATGCTTGCGTTATGAGAAATTAAAAGAAAAAAAGTGAAAATCGATCTCATTTGCTTTGTGACTATTTTTTTTGCTTGCGGCCAAAAGCCCTTCTTTTGCACGCTCACATTCTAGGAGGAGTGAATCTTGCAATTTTTTCATCAAATTATTTCTATTTCATTTCCAAGATGTTGCCACGTTGACAGGGAGGTCAAAAAGGTGAGGATTGTTTGTTTTTTGTTGCAAATTTGTTAGTTTTAGGTTGTTTTTTATATTCATTTGTTGAATTTTTAGGAGATGGTAATGATCCTAGAAAACCTATTCAAAACCTTCTTGAAAATCCTAAACAAGTAGAAAAACAAAAACATCAGCAAGTAGAGCAACAATAACATCAACAAAATCCTCAAGATGAACAACCACAACAACAATCTCCTCCACCAGTCCCTCAACATCCTCCTGGAACTCAACAAAATTTAATGAGAAATTGAAAACAATAAAAAAAAATTGAGTTAATCACGAGTTTGAACGATCTAGTAGGTTCAACCATGGAGAGAAGAACACTTGAAAATTCTCTTAAATAATTGTTAAAAACATGTTGATGTAATCAACAAACAATTAAGTGGTTGGATAGATAGGAGGCAAGTGGCTAGGAATTTTTACCGGGATAAATTATCAAATAAATATGTTAAAGATGAAAAAATTACAAAATTAGATTAGTGCTCATTATTCACCTATTCATGGTGATTTATGGAGGGGGGATGGTGTCTACGACTGTGGGGTTTCAAGCTAGGGCATCCGAGCCCTAGCTCATGTTTAGTCATTTTTGTCTATGTGTGGAGTGGGTGGGTGTCTGGTTCGATCTAGGGTGGGTTTTCTTCCTATTTTATATTGTTGTCTAACTAGTGTGCAAGGTCTAGTGTGGTGGGCCACTTTTCTTCCTACTTGTGGGGTTACCTAGTTGGCCCGATTGGTTCCTTCGTGGTTCAGGTTCTTGCTATGGTATGGGTGTGTGCCATCATGGGCCTATGTGTTGGGGATTGGTGGGGTTTGGTGGATGGGCCCTCTCTTGTTGTTGTTTCCTCTATCCTCTATGGTGGTGTGAGGTGAACTGTGGGCTATGGTAGGTAGAGTGTTCGGTGGTTGGGTGGAGCAGGTGTGGGGCTCCTAGGCTTGTTTTTTTTTCCATATTTCTCCTTTGCATTCCCATCTCAGGCCTTTTTTCTTCCATGTCTCGAGGGGAGACATCTCGGGATTCTCTTGATATGGACTTTCGCGCTATGATTGGTTCAAAGTCGCCAACCTTAGGGACACAAGTTTTGGATAACACCCCTTTCCTCATAATATAGGGTTTATGGAAATGAACGTGTTTGGGGGTTCTCGGATCTTGAAGATTAACGAGTGTCTTGAGCATTGCAAAGAGAGACCAAAATTGGTGATTCCATCAGAGATGATTGCTGAAGATATCGAATATTATTCGAAGCATTCTCTTTACTGCAATTTTTTGGGAATGAGGGTTTTTCTTCTATTTTTGGAGTCTTGGGCCCAAAGGACCTGGGCGTCAGAGGGTGAATTGGAGATCATGATTCTATAAAATAATTATTTTATGGTCACATTTAATTGCATGGTTGATCGAAATAGGGTCTTTGAGGGGGGACCCTATTTTCATAACCAGTTTGGGTTGTTCATCAAGCCATGGCATGTAGGTTTTAATCCATCAGATGAGCTTCCCAATTGCATTATGTTGTTGGTGCAATTGCCTTAGTTTCCAATTGAATGTTGTTGGGAGGATGTTCTTCACTTACTTGCCTCATTCCTCAAGAAACTGGTGTGGTCTTCGATGCAAACTTTGGGTAAAAAGGTAATAAATTTTGCTTGAATTTGTGTGGAAATTGATTTGAGTATACCCTTGCTAGATGTTGTGGAGATGTGTGTGGATTCTTATTCTTGGGTGCAAAAATTGAATTATGAGACCCTTCCTTTCAGATATCACCTCTGTCATGAATATGGTCATTTTTTGCATAGATGCCCAAGGGTTGAGCCTGTGGAGCCTCAGTTTCCAATTACCCCTTGCAACCCCCCTGGGGTCAATAAGGGGAAGAATCCTACTTCTGATGAGGTGGTTGGTGTTGAGGGATTTGATCTATTTAACACTCACAACATGAATAGGGGTCATAAGAGGACTTTGAAAGAAAGACAGGATGATGATACATTTAATAGGTTTGAAGTCCCGGATGATCTTAGTCGACAAGAGGTGAATCTAGGGTTAATTTGATTGGATCAGAATGTGATGAGTTCAGGGTTCCACGACATACTCTTGGTGTTCCTCTAGCTCCATAGGATGATACTGCTCTACACATGGACATTGCCTTCTAGATGGGGGGTCAACAGGTGTCAGGTCCTAATGTTGAGGTTTTGAAAGGAAATCAAGATTCTCCACATCTTGTGTAGAATGCGGGCTTGGACATAGCTAAGATCGGAGAGCCTTCTCCCCACTTAGGAATTTTGAAAAAATATAGCAATAAAGGGGGTGGATAAAGCCTCCAAACCTAGTAGGAAAAAATATTTAGAAAAGATTAAAATGATAGGGGAGACTGGTGGATTGAAGGTCCGTCAAGACTCTGGATTCTCATTTTTCATGCCCCTTGAAATGATTGTTCTTTCATGGAATGTAAGAGGCTTGAACAATGGCCCTCGACAAAAAATTGTTCATGAGTTCATTAAAATTCATTCTCTTGATGTAACTTTTGTGTAGGAGACAAAGTTATATGTTGAATGCATGATTGGTTTAGTGCCTAATCTATGGAGGAATCGTGAGTTCCAATGCATTGGTGCTCAGGGGTCTTCTAGGGGTGTGGCTTGTTTTTGGGACCCTTGAAGGATTCACCCACTATGGTGGATTTCATTTAAGTCCTCCATTTCCATGGTGTCTTCTTGATTTAAGATAGAGGAGTTTTTTCTTTTCTCCAATTTTTATGTGCCTGTTGAGTTCCAGGGTAAGCAACTTTTGTGGTCCAATATCTTATTTTTCCGAAGCATGGTACCTTTCCACCCATGGATTATAGTGGGAGACTTTAATTCTATTACTAAGTTAGTTGAGAAATGGGGTGGTATTGCAAAGTTGGAGCCTTTTGTGTTTCTACTTCAGGACAATATCTCAACTTTAAATCTTGTTGATATCAAGCTCAAAAATGGCCAATTTACTTGGAACAATCAGAGGGCTGGAGATAACTGTATTGTGGAACATCTAGACTAGTTCATGGTTTCTTTCTACTAGGTCAATGGTATGTGGTCTTCTTTCTCTGAGATTCTAGATTGGAGGGGCTCTAATCACTGGCCTATAAAGCTTACTATCTATTATGCTTGGGTGCCTTGATCTCCTTCTTTCAAGTTTAAAATTATGTGGTTGTGTGACCTCGGTCTCTATGAATATGTTGTTGAGTGGTGGATGTATGGTAGACTTTCTTATGGTACTACAATGTATATTTTTCCTAAGCTGCTTCAATTTTTCAAGTATCAACTTAAGTGTTGGAACTGACAGTTCTTTGGAAACATCTTCCATACAAAGTTGGCTGCACAAGCTGAGTTGGATGGTATTACAAGGTTGATCAGGGACGATGGGGTGAGTGAGGAAATTTTATGGGAAGAGTCTAGAGATTTGAAATTTTTGGATGAGTGGGAGCTATGTGAGGAAGTCTTCTGGAAACAAAAAGCTTGGGTTGAGTGGCTTCAAGAGGGAGATAAAAATACTACTTTTTTCTTCAATTCATTGAAGGATGATGGCATGGTAATTTTATCTATTGTATGGTAAATGATAGGGGAGAGACTCTTTCTTTTTCTCATGACATCACACATGACTATGTGCAGTATTTTACTTCCTTATTCAAGGAGGACTCATAGGGTCATTTTGTTGAGGAAGTTGAGGCCCTTTCCTGTATCCCTTATTTGGTTTCTAGGGAGATGAAGGAGCATCTTATGAGTGATATTTTGAGGGAGGAGTTGGAGAGGACAATTTTTCAGATGAAGAAGGGGAACGCTCCTAGCCCTGAAGGTTTCCCAATTGAGTTCTTTCAAGAGTTCTAGGAGATTATCAAGTTGGACTTATGGGTAGTTTTTTAGGATTCTTTGAAGAATAAGAAAATTTTACGAGCTCTAAATTCTACCTTCCTTTCTCTCACTCGCAAATGTGAAGGGGCAGATAGGTTAAGCCAATTTCTTCCTATCTCTCTTTGTAATATTATTTATAAAATTATCTCTAAGTTGATTTCTTATAGGTTGAAAAGGTGGCTTAAGGTGTTGATATCTAAGGAGCATAGTGATTTAGTGGTGGGTTGATAGATTTTGGATGGAGTAGTTATTGCAATAGAGACCATTCACTCTATGGCCAATTCCAAAGACAGGGAAATGTTCATCAAGCTTGATATGGCTAAAGTTTATGACAGAGTTAGGTGGTCCTTCCTCTAGAAGGTTCTGGATGCTTTTGGTTTTGGGGATGAGTGGATTCACTGGGTCATGAGTTGTGTTACTTTGGTCTCCTTCTCTATTTTAATTAATGGGGAGCACTCTAAAAATTTTGGTGCTTCTCGGGGTTTGCGATAGGGGACCCCATCTCTCCTTGTTTCATCTTCTTTTTGAAGGGTTGGAATGACTAATAAGAAGGAACATGGAGATGAGCCTCATCTAGGGATGGCGATGGGGAGGTGGTTTACCCCCGCAGTCTCACTTGCAATTTATGGATGATACTGCATTAATGGGTATGGCCACTATTAGGGAAACTTCTAGCTTTTGCAAGGTTATAGATGTTTATCTGGTTGCTTCGAGCCAATTAATTAATGAAGACAAGTCTTCCATATTTTTCTTCAATACTCCAGATTCCATTCAGAGGAGGATTTCTCATATTCTTAGATCTCAAATTGGGGCTTTCCCTCTAACCTATCTTGGGATTCCCATTTCAGTTGGTAGGTTGCCCAAGGATTCTTGGAAGAATATTTTGGATAAATTTCATGTGAAAGCTACTCATTGGACCCACTCTTGGTTGTGCTTTGTTGGTTGTGTTCAGTTACTCAAATATGTGGTGTAGGCTCTACCCATTTATCGTTGTATGATTTAGGTGGCCCCAATGGGCTTTTTTAGGGACTTGCACTCCCTATAAAGACAATTATTATGGGCCAACAACTTGTTGTCTTCTAAATGGAGCCTTGTCAAATGGGACATTGTTGGTAGCCTGAAGTAGTTTGGTGGTCTCGGGTTAAGACAATTGTTGTTGTCTAGGGTGGCTCTGGCTGCTAAATTGTATTGGAAGTGTTGTGTGGAATAGGATCAGATATGGGATAGGATTTTAGCTCAAAAGTACTTTTAGGGGATACCTTAGAGTGATATTCCCCATTATTCCCTAGCAGGGAAGGGATCGATGATTTGGAATATGCTTAAGAAAGGGGTTGTGCTTGTTAAGGAAGACTTATTTTAGATTTTTAAAGGAGGGATGAAGGCTCAGTTTTGGCATGATTCCAGGGATGGTTATTCCCCCATTGTCTCTCATTTTCCTATTTTTTTGAATTTTTCCAAAGGTTCTGTGAGGCTGGTTGATCAAGGTTGAGTGATTTTAAGTCCCTATCTTCTCAAGGGTAGCTGGTGGTGGCAAGATGGAAGAATTGTGATGAGTGGCCTATTGTTGGTATGGAGGAGGAGTGTGTTGAGCTTCATAATATTCTTTCTAGTAGACATTGTAGCTCCCTCATGGATAAGGATGTGCTTTCTTGCTCTCCTAACCCTAAGGGTGTCTATATTATTCCTTTTGGATATCAAGTGTTTCTTTCTCATCAGCTTGATGAGGAGGAGGTTCATTGGTGGAAGAAAGTGTGGAATAAATTTTCTTGGTTGAAGTGTAACTTATTTATCTGGACTTTGGCTTGGAATAGGTGCTTGACTTTGGATAATATTCAGAAGTGAGGCTTTTAGGGCCCCTCTATGTGTGTTATTTGTGGGTGTGGGGAGGAGGACTCTTCTCACTTTTTTTTCCACTATTCCTTTACTTTTCATCTTTGGAATAGCCCCTGTGTTCATGCTTCCTCCCTGGTGGATTTTTGGAGTAGCTTGGGGAGATCCCCGACTATGGCCTCTTTCTTGCAAGATGTTTGGTATGTTGGGACCATTTTCTTACTATGGCAGGTTTGGTTGGAAAGGAATTAGAGGATATTTTGAGGTGAAAAACTATGGATTGAGCAAGTTTGGCATAAAATTTTGGGTATAATCTAGGAGATGGTTGGGGCTAAGTGTGAGGTGGTTTTTCCATTGGAGAAAGGGGATGTTGAGATGGTCAATAGGTTGGGTATTCAAGGTTTGTCTTTTGACTTTTCTTGTGTCAGGAGAGGAAGGCGCGTGAAGAAAAGAGTTCAAAGGATGGGGGATAGATGCCCCCTCCGACTGGCACTTTAAAGCTTAATAATGATAGTTCTTCCAACGGTAATCCTAGGCTTTCTCAGATTGGGGGGGTTGGTAGGGATTCTTTTGGTTCTATAGTTTTCCTCTTTTTTGTACATGAAGGACATCAAACTATCAATCTTATGGAGGGTTTGGCAATCCTCTATTCTTTTGAGTGGGCTTATGATTTGGGGTGTTGCAAGGTTATCTAAGAGTCAGATTCTTAGGTTTTGATTAATTTTCTTAGTGAATAGAAGGTGTCTAATTTTAGTTGGCAGTTGGCTATGATGATGCAATAGATTATGTAGATTAGTTCTTTGATGGAAATGTAGACTTTTGTCCATATTCCAAGGGAATGGAATAGGGTAGGTGATTGTTTGGCCAAGTGGGATTTTGAGCATTTAGATGGTTGGAAGATTGATGAGTGGGGAAAGTTTCACATGAGCTCTATCAAGAACTGGAAAGGATTCTTGCATAGGATGGGGTTGGGACTAGTGTAAGATGATTGTATTTCCATTTTTTTTTTGTGGTTTCTTTTGGGTTCCTGGGGCCTTAGCCCTTTGTTTCTTTGTAATGCTCTTTTCTAAATTTCAATAAAAAATTTACCCCTTTTTAAAAAAAAAATTATTCGCTGACACACGCACAAACCAAAATCTTGGCCTCAATGCGAAGAGGTTTCCTATCCATTAATGCCACCACCAAGGTATTAGGAACCATTTTTGGGATAGGTGGTAGATGGTTTTTGATTCCCCACCATGCAACAATTGTGAAGTCCCACAATATTTCCTGAGAAAACTATAGTGTGAGTTCATCTTAAAAAAATCTCAAATTATTTTGATATAAGAGACTTTCAAGGAAGAGGTGAGAGGTTGGCTCAAGATAGACCTGGTGCACAACTAGATCCTAGGTAACAAGCGAGATGAGCTCTCACTAGGCCAGATCATGAGCACATAGTTATCCCTTCCATTACGAAGGAGAGTGTAAGGGTAGAAAATTTGTAGGCCATCACCTCTTTGACCCAAAGTGTCATTCAACATGCTAGTCCTATAGTAGAATGCCATCGAGGGGAGTCTTCGAGTGCTAAGCTTCCACCCCATTCGTGTCAAGTTTGTGGGGAAACTTGTACATATGACCCCATCGAAACTGAGGAGGTTGTTACAAAGGATATGTCTACAACTATGAAGATGGTGAGGGAAGCTGAAATTTTAAATCAGTCTTACGGAATTGATACTCAGGTAAATGTTAGCATGTTCATTGAATTTAATTTATTAAATTTTATTTTGGAAATGCAAGATTAACTAATTTATTTTTATGATTGCAATAAAATTTCATTGTCACAGTGTTGATATTGGATACACAACCACTGCACCTACTTATTACTCTATTGCATCTACCATTGAGGTATGTAACTAGTAAACAATTATAAATTTATTACATGTTAATAGCATTATTATATGAATGGTATTCTAATATCTAATTTTTGATGTTGAATAGGCAAATATTGGAGGTTTCATGGGAAAACCTTCAAGTGCTAGTGGAGTTGGACAAACCTTCATGTAGGTAATAGAATAAAGAGTCTGACTAATGAATTGTACTTAATATATTTGTGTAGCTTATATTCATATCCTTGATTACATTTCATTGCACATCTTTCAAAGTACAAGAATTACTTCACATTCCATAACTAATAACTAGATGTTGATAGATGATAAAATATCAAGTACAATATAGTCAAGTTTAGAAAGTCAACATAAGCAGTGATACAATTACTTCACATAGCATAAGTAATAACTAGGAGCAACTGCCAATTGCATTTTCTTGTCATGGCATTCCATGAGACCACTTTTTATTGAGGCATCTTCTCAAAAAATTCAATGCCTTATTTATGCTATGGATTCTAGGAAGAAATATATGAAAGAATAATAGTAAGCAATAGCATAGACATGGAATTGAGTTTTTTGAAAAAATATCTCAAAGAAATGTGGGCTCATGGTGATGTCCATCACCATGTGACCCAATTTCTTTGAGGCATTTTTCCAAACAACTCATTTCGTTTTACCATATTTTCCATACATGTCTATGAAAGAATTTTATCAAACAATTTAATTGTTTGTTTCTATGGCTAAAAGCCTAAAATGAGGCGATTTCCAATAAACTATGGGTTCTTGGAAAAAAAAACTATCAAAGAATAATAGTAAGCGATAACATAGACAAGGCAGTAAGTATTTTGAGAAAATTTCTCAAAGAAAGGTGGTCTCATGGTGATGGAATGTCATTACATCACCATGAGACTACATATCTTAGAGTTATTTTTTCAAACAACTCGCCACCTTTTCTATGCTACCACATTTTCCATACATGTTTAGCAAAGAATATTATTAGACTACTTGAAGTTCCTTGCTGCTATGGCTAAAAGCCTAAAAAATGTGTTTTCCAACAAACTATGGATACTTGGAAAAAATATATCAAAGCATAATAGTAAGCAATAGCATAGACAAGGCAATGAGTAGTTTGAAAAAATGCCTCAAAGAAATATGGTCTCATGGTGATGGAATGCCATTCCATCACCATGAGACAAAATTTCCTTGAGGAATTTTTTCAAATAGTTCACCACCTTTTGTATGCTACCACATTTTCCATACATGTCTATCAAATAATTTAATCAATCTAATCACTTCCTTTCTGCTATGGCTAAAATCCTAAATTAGGTGTTTTCCAACAAACTACAGATGCTTGGAAAAAATATATCAAAGAACAATAGTAAGAAATAACATAGAAAAGAAAGTGAGTAGTTTGAAAAAATTCCTCGAAGAAATGTGGTCTCATGGTGACGGAATGCCATTCCATCACCATGAGACCACATTTCTGTTAGGTATTTTTTCAAAAATCTCACCACCTTTTCCATGCTTCCACATTTTCCATACATGTCTACCAAAACATTGTTATCAAACTACTTGAAATTCCTTGTTGCTATGGCTAAAGGCCTAAAAAAGGTGTTTTCCAACAAACTATGCATGCTTGGAAAAAATATCAAAGCATAATAGTAAGCAATACCAAATACAAGACCTAGTGAGTAGTTTGAAAAAATTCCTCGAAGAAATGAGATCTCATGGTGATGGAATGCCATTCCATCACCATGAGACCACATGTATTCGAGGCATTTTTTCAAACAACTCATCACATTTTCTATGCTACCACATTTTTCATACATTTCCACTAAAGCATTTTATCAAACTACTCACTTTCTTGCTGCTATGGCTAAAAGCCTAAAATAGGCGCTTTCCAACAAACTATAGATGCTTGGAAAAAATATATCAAAGCATAATAGTAAGAAATATCATAGTCAAGGTAGTGAGTATGAAAAATGCCTTGAACAAATGTGGTCTCATGGTGATGGAATTCCATGACACATTTGTTTGTAATGGTGTTCCATCACCATGAGACCTCATTTCTTTGAGGCATTTTTTCAAACAGTTCACTACCTTCTTTATTCTACCATAGTTATCGTACATGTCTACCAAACAATTTTATCAAATGGTTCACCTCCTTGCTGCTATGGATAAAATCCTAAAAAAATGTGCTTTAGAAAAAGCGATGGATAGGGAAAATAGTAAGCATGATAGTTAGAAATATATAGTTTAATAAGTACTCAAAATTTTGTTCATTATCTCATACATTATAAGCCATGACATGCATCACTATTGTAGTGTACATGATTGAATAATTTGTTGTTTTATTTTTAGTTGCTGGAAGTGGACACACCTTCAAATGTTCATAGGGAAATGGAGATTGGTGTTTCATCCGCTATAGACTCCTTGATGCCCCTCACGGAGGTATTAGGAAAATTACTAAATTTAAATTTACATTCATTGTTATAGTTGTTAGTGAAAAATGAAACCATTATTGATTCATGGTTTAATTTACTTTTGGATGTTTTCTTTAGGGCTTCAACACACCTCAGCATGGGAATTTGAATATTTCCTTCAAGGAGAGTGATCGTTAAATGGCGATAAGGGATTATTTTGTTAAATATGTCATTTTTATAATGTAATTTATATATTTTAATGTCTTTACTTCTTATTGTAATAGATAAAGCTTGACCAAGAACTAAACCCTAGGAGGAGCACCAGGAGCACTCCTTGACCTGAGAACAAATGAGTGATAGACCTATCGCCATTCGATCAACAAGAAAAGGGAAATAATTTATTTCCAAGGAATGCAAAGCAATGACTTTTGATTCTAGAGCCCTTTGTTCTATGCCTATATGTCATTTTTGTACATATTTTATATTGGATACATTTGACATTGTATACCTATATGGTATTCTTGTAAGCCTATATGGCTATTTTGTATATATTTTATACTTATATTGACATATATTGATGTATTCCTACATGGCTATTTGGTTAATAAAAATATTTTTTTATCAATGGTGTTCATATTTGCATTATAAATCCATGGTTAAATAGATATGAGTTACGTGTATTCAAGTGTATACTTTACAACTTATGTGTATACTTTGTGACTTACACGTATTCTAATGTATACTTTATGACTTACATTTTTTCATGTGTATACCTTATATTCATGCATATAATTTGTATTAATTTATGTATATTATGTATTCATGTGTATACTTCAAGGCTTACGTGTTTTTGAGTACTTTTTCTTTGCTTATTCACCTGTATACTTATTAATTGGTTATCCCTAGTATTGATCATTGTTTTCCTTCATGGTTTGTCTTGAATATTTATTGATTCATACTAAACAAATTAATTAGTTGATGTTAAAAAACCTCAATATTTCTAGGAATACTAATAGAGTTACAAATTACAAAACTAGACAAATTTAAAAGAAAAGATTAACAATAAATAAATGCATTGATTATTAACTTAATAATTGATTAAAAAAGTATAATATATATCAAGAGATGAGACTTCTAGAATGGAAACTACCAACTAGAAAATAGGCAAAGCATTCCCAATACTTTGAAAGCAATAATAAACCCAAAATTGAAATGGGAGAGAAGGCTTATTTAAGATCCTCAAGAGCAATGTATTTCTTAATGCTCCCTTGTTCTTACATATCTCAATTTAGTTTAATCCAAAGAGTTCCATCGAATTCTTTATTGAAAAGGAAAATATATGTTTTCAATTGGTATTCCATGAGATGTTTCATAGAAAGATTCTGGTATATTTAATCTTTTGATTGGAATAACTCAATTAAGTAAAGGATATATAATCTTCACAACACTTGCAAAACATAATATTCATAGTAGATGATGAGTAGTTAACTTATTAACACATTATCATACAAAATTTTATCTTGAATAGTCTTTAAACATTTTTACAACATAATCCTCATAGTACAAAATGAATTGTTATGTTCTTGATCAATCACCATATAAAAATGTTGAAGTATTATATGCCAGCTTTTTGCAATATTATTTATTGTATAGGAAATGGACTTGGGAGAAAGCTTTATAATTTATAATATGTAAATAAGAAATGGACTCAAGAGTGAAAATATATATTTATCACACCAAATAATAAATGTACGTGATAGCTTCACTTGTTTCTCTTAGACTCCAATTTTCAAGCATGGAAAATCATTTCAAATGAAAATGACAAAATGCTTCACAAACAAAGTTGTTAATTGAGGAAAAATAAAAAAATTCCAAGTTCCATCATTGTACTCATTTAAAATTGGTTGTATATTGATGTAAGGGTGGGGAGGATAATTAAAAAACATGTTTTCTAGACTTGAGGATGATCATATGTTTTTTGTGTGGAAAACTTAGACTTCTCAACTATTGTGTGAATGTTTCTCTTTTCGATTGTTTTGCATGCAAGCATAAGAGATCGAGTTGGTTGAATGTAGCTCAAAGTGATTTGGCATATTTAGGTGTGAAATAGGACCATGCCTAGTGTAAATGTACCTATCAAGACATGTTGGAATAGTTTGTTTGGTCACACGAGTTGTAGAACAAAATTTGCACCACTTTGCAACTTTACACTGCTTGCATTTGACACTTTTTCCATCAAGTGAAAACTTGAAACCACGAGAAGATGAATCTGAGATAACAAAAACTTAGAGATTTTATTGTAGAGGAGCCTAATGTGATCCCATAGGCTTGGACAAAGAGTCTATAAGCATCATAGTTTCTAAGTAATAGCCCGCCAAAGATTGTTGCCCTTTTGCACTTTGGACCCTTAAGGGATTGAGTTGGTTGAACGTAGTTCAAAGCGATTAGATGTGTTTGGGTGTGAAAGAGAACCATTCCTAGTGTAAATTTACCCACCCAGAATTTTTGGAATAGTTCATTTGGTCACTCAAGTTGCAGAATGAAAGTTGCACCACTTTACAACTTTGCACAACTTGCATTTGACAACATTTTCCCCAAGCAAAAAGTTTCCACGATGGGATAATGCCTTCGAGATATGAAAAACCAAGGGATTTTATTATAGAGATTCCCAACTTAATCCCACATGCTTAAATAAGAATTTTCTAAGCATCACAGTGTCCAAGGAACAACATGTTGAAGATTGCATCCATTTTGCATTTTGGACTCATACGGGATTCTACTTTTTGAATGTAGCTCAAAGAAATTTGGTGTGTTTGGGTGGGAAAGAGGACCATTCCTAGAATAAATTTACCCACTTGAATGTGTTGGAATAATTTGTTTGGTCACTTGAGTTGTAGAATGAAAGTTGCACCACTTTGCATCTTTACACTACTTGCATTTGACACTTTTTCCATCGGGTGAAAACAAGACACCATGAAAAATTGAATCCAAGATAAATTGAGAGATTTTAATATAGAGGGGCTCAATTCAATCCCATAGGCTCATATGGAGAGTTTGTAAGCATCATGATTTTTGAGTAATAGTCCATTAAATATTGATGCCCTTTTTCACTTTGGACCCTTAAGGGTTCGAGCTAGTTCAATGTAGTTCAGAGTGATTCGATGTGTTTGGGTGTGAAAGAGGACCATTAATAGCATAAAAATACCTACTTGCATCTATTGGAATAGTTTTTGTGGTCACTTGAGTTGCAGAATGAAAGTTGCACCACTTTGCAACATTGCACAACTTGCATTTGATAATTTTTTCCCAAAGTGAAACATCACCACAATGGGAAAACGCCTTTGAGATAGAAAAAAATGAGAGAGGTTATTATAAAGGGTTCCAACATGATCCCATAGGTTTAGATGAGAAGTTTCCAAGCATCATGGTGTCTGAGTATTAGCATGCTGAAGATTGTAGACATTTTTCACTTTGGACTCATAAGGGATTTTGTCGGTTGAATGTAGCTCAAAGCAATTTAGCATGTTTGGGTACAAAAGATGAGAATGCCTAGTGTAAATGTACCCTCCCACAAGCATTTGAATAGTTTGTTTGTGTAGACATGAAAAATAAACAATTCAATCTAACGCACTTGATCTTGACTACTAACAACATTTCTTCCTGAATCACACTCTCAACTTATCATCACCTTCTATCTCTTAATTAATTAAATCATTAATTATTTAATTAAGTCTTTCTCCCCTATTGATAAAATTAATCAATTTAATTTAATTGATCCCCTCTCTTTGGTAATTTAAATAATTCATTTTATTTAAATTAAATCTCTAAAATCCTCTTATTAAATTGAATAAATTAAAAATTATTTGATTTAATCTAACATTATCCCCTTTAGTTAAATAAATCGAAATCATTTATTTAATTAAACCCTTCCTCTCAATTTGATTTAAATCAACTCATAAATTTAAGTCTAAATTGTCACATCTCCTAAATTCCTCATTAAATTAATTAAACTTTGATTAATTTAATTTTAATCTATCTCACATTCTCTAGAGAATGCAAAATGCATAATAAATCAATTACTTTGATTTATTAAATCTCCTATTTTCCCTCACATGGCATAAAAGGGGAATATTCCCTCAAATTTGAATTCAAATTCAAGTGGGCTTGGTCCTTCCAACAAGGCATTTGATGCCTCTTACATGTCCTTGGCCTTGAGCCAAGTGACATTCACTCCACTTCTTTCTCCCTCCAACATGTCACATTCAAATTTCAAATTTTATTCTCATAGCATTTATCATGCACATTGACCAAAATGTGCTCATTCCTCGTCCAATCACATGTGGACAAGTGGCCTCTTCTCATTGGTTGGTATTTTGTCCCACATTCATCCAATCCATCTCTCTTCCATTTTGGAAATCTATAAATGAGAGACTCTTCCTCACTCTAACATCGACAATCTGAGTAAACTTATTATACTCAATTTCATCTCCAAGCATAGACATTGTTATTTATTTTTATCAATTCCTTAGCTAGGTTATGCAGAAATTCAACCATAAAGTGGATCAATCATCATCAAAGCTTACAAAGGAGTTGGTAAAGGGATAATTTCAACTCACCAATTGGCACCAACTCCCCCATGGGATCAAGAGTTTTCTTGCTTAATTAGGATTTCCTATCTTTCATGTTTGTTCTTCGTTTTTCCTAATATTAAGCATTTTAAATGGATTTCATGGGGAATCCTTATTTCACCTTGCATATGATCTAATATTGTGTTTGTTTGTTGTGTTTGTGCAGGTTTGAAATAAGGGTTTATATTTTGGTGCTAGAAGGATGAAAAGATCACACCATACAAGAAGGTGGTAGAAAGCCTCAAAGAATATTTTATTTATATCACTTTTGAGAAAATATCGAGGGCGAACAACAAAGTGGTTGATGCAATGGAAATGATTGGATCCTTGCTAGATATCCCTCACAACGTCTTGAAACATGAATTATTGGTAGAGAAAATTCTTGTACCTACTTTCAAGGTACCAGAGTCAGAATATACGTGTGAACTCATTGGTCTCGGTGATCTTTGGTATCATGACATTTACACCCACCGAAGATTAGGAGTCCTCCCAGTCCATATCACCCCAAACCGTAAACATACCTTTGTCAAACGTTCCTTATATTTTTTCATCCTAGGGGAAACCCTCTTCTATAGAAGCATTGACAAAACCCCTTTACGTTGCTTAGAATCCCCGACTGCTTTGACTGAGGTACACAACAACACTTTCAGTTCACATGTGAGTGGTATGACCTTGGCCAAGAAGTTGCTGAGAACTAAGTACTATTGGCCGACAATGGAAAGAGAGGCACAAAATTTTGTCAGAAGGTGTCTATAGTGCCAACAACATGGAGACCTCATTCATGTACCAACTCAAGAATTACATCCTATTGTTACACCTTGGCCCTTTTTGCAATGGAGGCCCAATCTCATAAGTAAAATCTCACCCACCTCATCCAATAGCCACAAGTTCATCATCAATGCCACAAAATATTTCACAAAGTGGGTCAAAGCAATTCCCATGACCTACATCACTAGAAATTAGATATCCAAGTTCATCATGAACTACCTTATTTTTTGATATGGTGTCCCTCAATCCATTATCTCTGATAATGGGACACCTTTCAAGAATCAAGATGTCTATGACTTGTGTGAAAAATTCAAAATCCAACATTGCTTTTCCACACCATATTACCCACAAGGAAATGGCCAAGCAGAAGCTACCAACAAAACCATTTTGAAAATCCTTAAGAAAACAGTCAATGACTCTGGTGATGACTGGAATCTATAGTTAAATCCTATCTTATGGGACTACCACACCAACATTCACATGCCAACAAGTGCCACCCCATTTTCCCTGGTCTATAGATCAAAATCCATCCTCCCTATCGAGATCGAGCTCCCCTCAATAAGAATATCATTACAAAACCTCATCACAAATGAGGAATACAGGGTTACAAGACTAAATGAGATGGAGTTACTAGATTAATGGCGCATGGATGCCCTAAACCATCTACAGGTCTATCAGAATCGCCTAAAACACAGTTACAACAAGAGGATCAAGCAACACACCTTCCAAGTCAACAAACTTGTGATGAAAGAGAACCAAAATAATGTGCCAAATCTAGATAGCAAAGGAAAATTTGAGTTCAACTAGTTGGGACCATTCATCATCATAGCCAACTATAAATCAAAAGCATATCAATTAGCAACACCAGAAGGTGAACCTCTGAACAACTCCCATCTCAAAAAGTTTTATTCCTAAGAACTTGAAAAGTATAAAACCAAAAATATAAAAACAATTAGAAAAAGTCCTAAAAAAATGGTTACCTTGATGAAAACCTAGCAAACAGGTGTCTTGGCGACAGCAAAAATATCAAAATATATACAAAAATCCAAAAAAAAATAGAAAAAGGATTGAAAACAATAAAGAAAAATTTATCTTCTAGTGAAAACCACTTCAGTGGCACTCTGGACAAGTACCTTGGTGAAATCCTAGCAAATAGGCATTGAGTGTAAATAAGGTACTCCCCATCCGCTAGGATCTACATGACTCACTCATCCATTCCATCAAATTTCATTATTTATTCTTTCACCCATCCACTCACATCCATACCATATCTTGAGCTGACGTCCAAATCATATTCCGCCATAGTACTACTTGGCATATTCCTAAGGTCAATTTGTCCTACCTTCATCGAAGTAGTCTATCACTTAATGTTGGGGGCATGTCCTTGAAATTGGCAATGGATCAGATTGGTGTATATCTTTTGTGCTCTTCCCAAGACATCAGAAAATCCAAAAATATTCAAAAAATTCATCAAAAATTCAAAAACATGTCAAAAATCTTACGAAATCTTCAAAATGTTTATAGTTGAGTCTTGTCAGTCTTCCACCTTGTCCAAACTACATCATCTATGAGCTTGAATGAAGGAAAGTATGATCTTTGATCATCCCCTGAGACATCTTCGATCAGTCCTTAGGAATTTTCCGTAGTAAAATGGCAACCTGTTTTCCCATCTATCTCATCATTGAGTGAATTTTGTTGTCATTCAAACTATGTCGTCTCTGCATGTATAACATAGGCAAGGATAATCTATGGATCATCTCTGGAGGCCCCTATAATAGGTCTTTTAGTTAGTCTCTTCATCGTAAATCTCAAAAATACCAAAAACATTTGTAAAACACTTCAAAAATACCATAAATAGACTCAAAATATCTGAAAAATCCAAAATGGTGCATCCATTTCATTTCGCTTTCACCCATGATTTTCATCATTCCTAATAAATCAATCATCGCCTTCATCCTTTGGTGAAGCAATCAAAAGAGAGTCTAGCAGGTTCCAAAGTGAACACCTAAGCGTAAAAAGTCCTAAAGTCTAGGTCAGTAAGGAAGCAAGTTGGTCAACTTAGAGTATCAATAGCTTATCATCCAATCAGTCTCACCAAAACCCTGATCACAACATGTCCTATGATGAATCCTTCCCATGATGGACATAAGCATCGGGTATCTCACAGTAGTTTAGTCTTGGCTAGCGGTATGAAGAACATTAGATTGTTGGTTTACTTTGTGTTGGTCTTTTAGACTTATCTTATTTTGCGCTCATTCCAAGGACCTCTCGATGATGCCTAAACAAAACAAGTTTAGAGAGAAAGGAATGGGGCAATGAACATTATCTTTTTTTATCTATTGTTCTTGTTGGATATTCTTGTAAAATAACCTGGTGAATACTTGCTTTGTTTGGTCCGTCCTAGCAAGGTTTTTGTATGTCAAGTGTGAACAAGAGCACTCCTATCTGATTGTCAAGTCAAAGTCCATTACACTAGGTGCAACACCATCTTGGTTCTTTATACCTTGATGCATCATACCTACACGTGTTATCTAACATAAAGTAATTGGCCCTTTGAAAATCATTACTCCTAGTAAGAAAATCATCATCATCATCGTAACGTAGGCTTGTTGGATCCTCCTTCCATCCATATTATTATTCTTATTCTTTTATCTTTACTAACATTTCTATCTAAAGAAGGTGTGAGATATCAAAATATACACAAGGCTACCCATGGCCAATGAATTTCTATACATCATCAAAGTTGTCTACATCAAATATGTGATCTTTCTCAAGAATTATCTTTCATCCTCTGAGAAATAGAACCACTCCTCTCGCATTTTATTGTGATCTCAATCAGAAAATTAGACATTTTTGCTCAATGTCTCGAGGGGGCAGTATAACAGCATAATCCTTTCATTGGGGCAATAGTGGGGCATCTGAAAAAATTGAGAAATTTTGAACTTGGATCATAGAAGTTTATTCTTTGAACCAATGCAACAAGTACATTGCTTCAAAGAGTGGCAAAATCTAAACATGGAAAATATACAATTCAATCTAATGCACTTGATCTTGACTACTAACGACATTTCTTCCTGAATCACACTCTCAAATTATCATCACCTTTTGTCTCTTAATTAAATAAATACGTCTTTCTCCAATGTTGATTAAATTAATCAATTTAATTTAATTGATCCTTTGTTTTTGGTCATTTAAATAATTCATTTTATTTAAATTAAATCTCTAAAGTCCTCTTATTAAATTGAATAAATTAAAAATTATTTGATTTAATCTAACATTATCCCCTTTAGTTAAATAAATCAAAATCATTTATTTAATTAAACCCTTCCTCTTAATTTGATTTAAATCAATTCATAAATTTAAGTCTAAATTGTCACATCTCTTAAATTCCTCATTAAATTAATTAAACTTTGATTAATTTAATCTTAATCTATGTCACATTCTCTAGAGAATGTAACTTGCACAATAAATCAATTACTTTGATTTATTAAATCTCCTATTTTCCCTCACATGGCATAAAAGGGGAATATTCCATCAAATTTGAATTCAAATTCAATTGGGCTTGGTCCTTCCAACAAGGCATTTAATTCCCTCTTAAATGTCCTTGGCCTTGATCCAAGTGACACTCATTCCATTTCTTTCTCTCTCCAACATTTCACATTCAAATTTCAAATTTTAATCTCATATCATTTATCATGCACATTGACCAAAATGTGCTCATTCCTCCTCCAATCACATGTGGACAAGTGGCCTATTCTCATTGGTTGGTATTTTTTTGCACATTCATCCAATCCATCTCTCTTCCATTTTGGAGATCTATAAATGAGAGACTCTTCCTCTCATTCTAACATCCACAATTTGAGTAAACTTATTATACTCAATTTCATCTCCAGGTATAGCCATTGTTATCTATTTTTATCAATTCCTTAGCTAGGTTATGTAGGAATTCAACCATAAAGTGGATCAATCATCATCAAATCTTAAAAAATAGCTGGGAAAGGGCTAATTTTGACACACAAATTGGCACCAACTCCCTCATGGGATCAATAATTTGCTTGCTTAATTAGGATTTCCTTTGTCTTTCGTGTTTGTTCATCATTTTTCCTAATATTTAGCATTTTAATAGAATTTCATGGGGAATCCTTGTTTCACCTTGCATATGATCTAATATTGTGTTTATTTGTTGTGTTTGTGTAGGTTTGAAATAAGGGTTCACAGTTTGGTGACTCGAGTTGTAGAATGAAAGTTGCACCACTTTGCATCTTTACACTGCTTGTATTTGACACTCTTTCTGTCAAGTGAAAACTAGACACCATGGGAAAATGACTTTGAGATTAAAAAAGACCAAGAGAGGTTATTGTAGAGGGGTCCAATATGATATTATAGGATTATATGGAGAGTTTTTTAAGCATAATTGTTTCTGAGTAATATGCCATCAAAGATTGATGCCCTTTTGCAGTTTGTACCCTTAAGGGATCGAGTCGGTTGAATGTAGCTCAAAGCAATTCAGTGTGTTTGGGTGCAAAAAAAGACCATGCCTAGTGTAAACCCACCCATTCAGATGTGTTGGAACAATTTTTTTGGTCACACGAGTTGCACAATAAAAGTTGCACCACTTTGCAACTTCTTACTGTAACAATGAGAAATTTCTATTTAGGTTAGCAAACTATAATAATGCAATGAAACCTAAAAACCCATTAGTTGGTAATGGAGTGAAAAGGAATAGATGAACAATCTTATAGATTGTCTTCATCCTCCATGACTAACTTCCATTACACCTCCTTAATTTGCTGAATATGATTGTTTGCCCTCAGATTTGTGAAGAGCAAGCCAATAGAAATGACAAGCCCTAAGCAAACATTGAAGGATTTGAAATGACCTAGATGCAGACTATGCCCTACTACAAATAGTAAACATCTACAATTTCTAAGCTAATGTCAAATGAAAGCCTAGATATGCTATGATAAACATGCTAAAATCTCTAAAATATGACAATGCAAGATAAAAACATGAAAGTATAAGATGTGAGATGCCAAAATATGGAAATGCAAGATGCTAAGAGGTCTCTAAAATATGACAATGCAAGATGATATGAGAGAGAGATAATAATGGATAGCCAGGGATCTCAAAATGAAGACAAAATTGATATTTTATAGAAAATGCAATTTTGTATGGACGGATGAGATTAAAGATTGACAAATTCCCTAGAATCTCTGGACAAGATTCAATATGACAACCCACAATTAGGGTTAGGGCAATATTAGGTTAAATTGGAAATGAATGGACAAGATTGATTTTAAGAAAAATCAAATCAAGGGTTGACAATGCATGTGACAAGGCACACAAAACGAAGTTGTTGGGGAATCAAATAATAATAAAATTATTTGATTCAAGAGAGAATGTTGAATTTTTAAATTAAAACTATTTTAATTCAAAAGGGGTGGGGTCATGTGACAGTAAATAAATTAAATTAAATTATTTACTAAAGAGGGAATTTAGAAAGGGAGACTTATTTTAAATAAATAAGATTTATTTAAAATGAGCACAATAAAAGAGGAGAAATTAAATAATAAAATTATTTAATTCAAGTGGTGGGACTATTTTAAATAAATGATTTTATTTAAAATGAGGAGAATGTGAAGATGGTCATAATTAAATAAATAAAAGAATTTATTTAATTATAAGAGGAATTTAAATTAGAGATTAATTAAATAAATAAAGTTATTTATTTAATAATCAAGAGGACATAATGGACAAGGATAATTAAATAAATTAAGAAATTTATTTAATTATAGAAAGACATTAGACAATTAGTGACATAATTAAATAAATAAATAAAATTTATTTATTTAATAATCATGAAGAATAAAAAAGATATGAATTAATTAAATAATCATGAATTATTTAATTAATAGTCGAATGTGGACCAAGGACATAATTAAAATGTCTTAATTATGCTAGGAAGAAAAAGATTAGAAATAGAGCTTGCAAGCCTAGGTCATTTTTATGTGTCTACACTTACTACTTGCAATTAACACTTTTTCCATCAAGTCAAAACTAGACACCATAAAAAAATGACTCTAAGATAACAAAAACTTAGAGAGGTTATTGTAGAGGTGCTCTACGTAATCTTGATGCCTAAGACAAAATTCCTATAATGGACATGGTATCTAGGTAACAGGCCATCAAATATTGTTTCCCTTTTGCAATTTAGATTGTTAAGGGATTATGTTGCATGAATTATAAATGTTTGAGGGCAGCAATGAATTTCAAAATTTGAGTAAATATTAGTACAAGTGTTTATTTGAATAGATTGTATGCTATAATGATATTGATATATAATCATTAGGTTGATTTTTTTTAATAAATTATTTTTTTATAATAAGTTAGTCAATTTAGTGGTAGTTATAATAGGGAGAATAAAAGAAGAAAATAAATGATTAGTAACCGTCAATGGTTATTACACTCACTATATTAATAATATGATATTTACAATAAAATGAGATTTATTTGGTTGTTGCAATTCTTTTGTTTGTTCTACAATTGTCTAATATGCTTCATACACCATTTTGAAACCCAAGTGCTTGTACTTGTAGGCACAATGCCTTAGGTACTTTGTTCTCACAGATCTTTTACAATGCCACACATACATTCGAGATTCTCTTATAATTTATTCATCATAGGTGCTCATGATGAGGTTAACTTCAAATGAATAACTTGGTATTCCCTCACTGAGATTCACATGCTCTTTTATAGTGGCTTCAAATCAGAATTGAGATTTGTCAAGATCATCAAAATAAAGATTTTTGCATTTCTTTTTTGGTTGAGATTCTCTTGGATGGCTCATAAATCAGAATTTTCTACAAGGGGACACCAATCAATTTTTAGTAGGTTAATTACTAATAGGAAATGTAAAAGAAAAAAATGAAAGAGCATCCAAAATGGAAATAAAATGAAAATATATAGAATTCACTTATAGACAACAAATCCACACCATTTGGTTCCAACTCGAGAATAGAAAGGATTAAATCTTGATTCTTCCTTTGAGGATAGGTATGCCACTCTCTCAACTTAGTCACGCCTAGTCATACATCTTCATTGGAAGTTCTAAGATACCTATTCAACATAATCTCTCATGAATAGAACATGAATATAACATAACCAAAATATTACTTTCCTTAATCCACAACCCCTAATCCATCTAGCCTTAAACCCTCAAACCTTAAGCCTAAACCCTAAACCCTAAAATCTAAAACCTATACCCTAAAACCCTCAACCCTCTACCCTCAACCCTAAAAAATCTATATCTCTCCCACTCCATCCCTCTCTCTCTTAATTCTCTCCATCTTACCCCCTCTCCCTCTCTCAAGTCTCTCTCTCACTCACTAACTCATATCTCTCTCCCCTCTACCGTTAACCCTCTACCCTCTACCCTTAATACTTATATCATCTACCCTCTACCCTTAAACCCTCTACCCTAAACCCTAAACCCTCTACTCTCAACCCTAAACCCTAAACCCTAAACCCTTAAACCCTATACCCTCTACCCTCAACCCACAAACCTTAATCCCTCTACCCTTAAACCCTCAACCCTCTACCCTCAACCCTAAACCCTGAAAACTATAAACTAAAACCCTAAACCCTCTACCCTCAGCCCTAAACCCTATATCTCTCCCACTCTCTCCCTCTCTCTCTCAATTATCTCCCCCCTACTCCCTCTCCCTCTCTCAAGTATCTCTCTGACTCGGTCACACCTATCTCTCTCCCCTCTACCCTTAACACTTAAATCCTCTACCCTCTACCCTCTACCCTCTAACCTTATCCCACAACCCTTAATACCTCTACCCTTAAACCCTCAACCCTCTACCCTCAAACCTATACCCTCAAACCCTAAACCATGTACCCTCTATATATATCCCACTCCCTCCCTCTCTCTCTCAATTCTCTCCCTCCTAGAACCTCTCCCTCTCTCAAGTCTTTGTCTCTCAATCACTCACTCCTTCTAGATCTCTCTCCCATATACCCTTAACCCTCTAGCCTATACCCTTAACACTTAAATCCTCTACCCTCTACCCTAAACCCCAAATCCTCTACCCTCAACCCTAAACCCTTAAACCCTCTACCCTCTTGCCTCAACACACAACCCTTAATCCCTCTACCCTTAAACCATCAACTCTCTACTCTCAACCCTAAAACCTATACACTATAACACTAAAACCTCTACCCTCAACCCTAAACCCTTTATATCTCTCCCACTACCTCCCTCTCTCTATCTCAATTCTCTCCCTCCTACAGCCTCTCCCTCTCTCAAATCTCTCTCTCTCTCACTCCTTCTATCTCTCTCCCCTCTACCCTTAACCCTATACCTTCTACCCTTAACACTTAAATCCTCTACCCTCTACCCTCTACCCTAAAATCTAAACCCTCTACCCTCAACCCCCAACCCTCAACCCTAAACCCATTGTATAGGATTCAATTTGAACCCCTTAGGAAAATTCCTCTTTTACCCTTCTTCACTTTAGAAAACCAAATCCAAAGGCTAAATTCCACATAAACCCGCTGCTTTTGTTCCACTTAGTGCCTATTTTGAGTGTCGGTAGAGGAATAACTATTAGAGTCACTTGCACAACACACATAATTAGCATGGCACACTTACGTACTTGGCAGATTCTTGTGGTTGGAACCTGAAGAGGAATTTCACTTCTCGTTGGAAGTCAACTTATAACACCCTCTTTAGCTAACCGACCTAAAAAAGGTCATTTTCTTCAATCGATCCTACAAATCCACTATTCCTTCATTCATTTAATCTCTATACAATATTCTTCCACAATATTTTCTACAGATTCAAACATTCTCTTCAAGCATTCAAGGAATTTTTTTTCATTCCATAGTAGCAATAACATCACTCCATCAACTCAGTAGAGAAAGTGTAGAGCAACACCATTACAACAGAGCCTTGAGTCCTCTTATTTTCTCCCCAATTAGCCTTGAGAGCTCTTGGTGGAGGTGGTAAGCTTTCTACATCTCTCATCTTTTATTTGGTTGAGTAAGTACATTACTATTTTTTAGTGTTTAGTGTTCTTTTCTTTCATTCCTTCTTTATCGTACTATTTATCTATTGGTGCAAACTTGGCTATCTATGGAAGTGGAAACACCAAAATGGGGGTCTGACTAAGGAAGACCCCTATATAGCCCCCCAAAAAATTTCCTCTTTGTTGTGTGTAGGTAGACATGCTTCACAGAGCTAGCTAGCAAACAAGATTTTGTGTGAGATCATTCTTGTCACCATATTATTAATCTACTTGTTTTATCATATTTATTTATATTTTTCTTACTTCATAGTGCTATCTTTTTTACTTAGAAACAATTTTCTAGGACGCTAGTCCATTTTATAGTGGTTAGACCTTGTCTTTCTATTCCTCTAGTCATACAAGTTCCAACATGCCTAAGAGATGCCAGTGCACTGCATTGTCATCCCAAAACCACACTTTTGTCCTCTAATAGAGAGCTATCTAAGACATAGAGTTGACCCTTAAAATTGACTCACCTAGTCCCCTCTCAAATCTCGGGTCTTTAGAGTGATTGAAGGACCTTATACTCCTCATCATTCTCATCTCGCATCTCCTAATAGTTCCTTAAGCTAAGGTAAGTTAGGGCAGCCTACTGCTCTTGGCCCTCTGTGATTTGGAGAATTTATGTGGTTGGTCCCCCTCTCTTACATTTTTGGTGAACATAACGTGAACCCATGTCTACTCTTTTTTTGGTATTTGATTTTTTCCCTTTGTACCCTTTGATCATGGTACCCCTGCATGTTGTGAAGGTTTATGGGCATCACAACCCAGTCCATGACCTTTAGGTAGATTGTTAGGATTATTATGAGACACCTTTTGATGGAGAAGATGAAGGTCACTTCTATTTTTTCTACAGGTCTCTTTTCTGGTTCTACGATTGACTTGTCCACTTAGGAGCAGGTGTGAAAAGGCGATTCAATATTCTTCAATGAAACTAACCATGTCCCTACTCTTCCTGCATCTCCCAAATTATCATTTGTAGATGAGCATGAAGCTTTCCACATCCCTTCTAATTATGTTGCTATTCTAAGCAAAGGTTTAGGTTCTTCGGAGAATCACCTAGAGAAAAACCTAAAGCTGGCTAGGGCCACTAAAGTTATTAGTGAAATAAAGTATATGGTAGGAAAATATCAAACAAGTGTAGAGCTCCTGGCTAGTCTCATTGGTCTATCTAAAGTGTGCACCTTCGAATCATAGTAGCATGATATGAGGTGGCCCCTTAAAATAACCTGAGAAATATTTAGGAGTGTTGATGCCTCCCACATCCATGTACATGGCTGACACAGTCCCTTCAATCACTATCCCTCTTACTTCTAAAAGATCTGAAACTATAAAAGTAAACAAAAACCCTCTGGGTTTTCACTTCACCCCTCCTATCACCTCCAACAATGCATGATTTGGTCGTGGTAGCTTTGGTGTTGGAGGTGGAACTAGCGGAAGTAGTTCTAGTAGAGGTCATGGTAGTGGCTTTGGAAGTTATGGAAGCTCTAATGGAGGTCATACTAGTGGCAATAGCATTGGTGGATAATCCGGTGGTAGTCAAAATGGCATTTCTAGTGGTGGCTCCGGTGGTGGTTCCACTAGTCCTATATCTTCTAACAACTCAATTCTAAACACCCTTCTTCAGAATATGGGCAAGATGCAGAACCAGTTGGTGAATCTTTCCAAATATTTCTCCTAGCCTATCTTCCAGCCCTTCTTCTAACATAGTCCATTATCGATAACTATCCTAAACACTCCTTTCCCACAAGGGATGGAGATTCCTAAATTTGAGAAATACAACAACAAAGGGGGCTCACAAATGCATTCATATGCCTTTAATTATTTGTGTACATACTTCTTCCATCATGATGCATTGATGGCAAAAATATTCCCTCAATATTTTAAGGATAACACTTGGGTGGTACTGTTCCTTTCCTAAAATTTCATCTTTATGTTAGATCATCTTGTTAACCAGTTCCTACAATAGTTCCAAGACAACATCAAACCTAATATTACCTTCTCTGACCTTGTTCGATGTAAACAAGGGGATAATAAGAAGATTACCAATTTTATAGGGTGATATCAGATGCTCTTATCACAAATCTCATATTCATTACCATACTTCGATGTGCAGAAGGTGTTCATAGGTAACTTACAAAGGCCTTGGAAAGAGAAGTATGCCCTTATGAAATACCCTTCTTTCATGCATTTGTGTGCAGCCCTATGGGAATATCAATAGATAGTGGTTCATTTTGGGGGACCTTCCTCACGCTCTCATCCTAAAGGGAATTCCATTGTATCAATCTCTAGAAAATGAAAATTCATTATGAATGTAGTAGCCACTATGGATGACAACGACCTCACACACAACTGAAAGTTCACAAAGTTATCAAAATCTTATTCCTCCATCTTACAAAATTTGTTGAAGGATAAGATTGTTAACTTGCCAAGCCCCAAGCCCATTAGGTAACCATACCCTAGCTGGTATAAAGAAAATACCTATTGTAAATACCACCAAGTTTATGGACATGATACTGAACATTGCATGCACCTGTGTCATGATATACAAGATCACATCGAGGATGGTACTCTTCATCTCAATGGAAGCAAACAAAATATAATCAAATTAGTGTTGAAATTTAATAATGAATTGTAGATATACATGTACCCATTTCTATCGCATTCTGCTAACATGATTATCGATCCCTTTGATTTTGTTACTCAACCTAAAGCTTATGTTAATATGGTTACTATTACTCCTTCTCCTCATCTTGTGATCGGTTCACCGGATATTAAATTCACTTCACACGATGTACCAAAAATTGACAGACCTTCTCTTCTATACATTCCCACTCACCTCAATGGCAATATTGTGGCAGGGGTCTTAGTTGACCCCATGAGTAGAGTGAATGTCGTCATGGAGGATACCCTATTTTTTAATTCCTTGCAAAAGGAAGAATATGAAAAAACAAAGTCCATCATTCATACGCATGATGGCCTTGCTCTTAAACCATATGGATCGATAACCCTGTCCATCCTAGTTGGACCTAGGAATGTAGACACAGTTTTTGATGTTATACCTAAGTCAGACCTATTCAAGGTGAAGCTCGATATACCTTGGCTAGCTTCTATGAATGGGATTGCTTCTATAATTCATAAATTATTAAAGTTTTCCCATGAAGGTTTCATGCACATAGTGCATGACACCGAATACTAGCCCATGGTGTCTCATGGGGCATATACATTGGATCACTTTTGGCCTATTCTAGTTGGTCCACTTCTACCAAGAACAAACCTAAATTATAAGAACTATATAAATTATAAAACTAGGGGCAAGGGATAGCTGAAATTGACGCTTCCCATAGTAGAACAACTAGTTTCCTCCTCTTCTCGAAAGGGAAAGGATAAACTTGCTCCTTCTCGATATGTCTCATCCATTCCCCTTTCTTGGGAGGAGCATTGGATGAGTAAGCCTGGTCTTTTTCCACTAAGTCTAATAGTGACTGCTTGGTGTAGACCTAGGATAAGGATATCGGATCTCCCTACCAAGCCTCATAGACCTTGGTACTACTTGTATGACAAGAAGAAAGCCCCTTGTGGGGAATCCTCTGTGTCCTATCCTCCACTACCTCCTACCGCCCCTACTTCTAAAGAAGTGAATGGGAAGAGGCCCACTATCAAGGAATTGGAGCTGACTCCCCCCATTGTTTCTGAACCTATCCCTCTTATCCCATATAGTATTTTTTCCCTCCGCTAGAAATAGCTATGGAGGACACTCCCATGGTTGAGTAGGATCCTTTCCTTCCTTCGCAACCTTTGACCTCTAATTCAATGAGTTGAAGGAACCACCATGCACATGAGCACAAGTTCTAGTGAAAGGCTCTCTTGACTGAGTAGGCCACCTAATAGAGGAAGGAAGAGGAGATGACCACCCCTGTATTAGGACCTTATGTCATGTCCTCCTCTCTTCTCGCCTCTATTTCCATTCAAACTAGCTCTATATCACTTTTGGCTTCTGTTGCAATTGAAAATGTGCCTAACCCTAGAAATTTATAGTTGTTCATCACTCCTTCAATAGAGCCACCCTTGTTGACATCCATTTTGGATGTCCCACCTTTCCCAAAGCCCATAGATATGACTAAAACCTCAGTTGTATCTGATGTGGATCTTTATTCCTCCTCCTCCACCTTTATTTCCTTGTCTATGGGGAGCTCACCCCCTCTAATGAAGAAGAAGGTAGAGAGTGGTCCTTCCAACAACAAAGGATGGAAGAGGATCCCAGCTTCTCTGAGAGTTGGCCTCGTGTTGACTTGTTCTAGCTTAGTAGTGAAACTCAAACATGATCTCCTCTATCTGGAAACATGAAACATGATACTCATTTTAAGTGCATGCTCAACTAGGTGGATGAATTTTTGACCTTGTCAGTGATCTTCACAAAGTTGTTGAACTTAGACCCACAAGAGTTGAGTGACAAAGACCTTGGAGGTCCATCTTCATTAGCCCTTGTTGTAGGAGGGTCAGAATCTCCTCCCCTTAACATTCCACCATTGTAGGCTCATCCTCCTTCCCCCTAAAATGATCTAGAGTGGGAAGCTGATGACCTCTTGTTTGATTAGTGTTATGGTGATTCCTCTTTTTTATCTTTAAATTAGATGTATGTATATGTTGTGACGTGTTTCCCCCATGATCATGCTATATGTTCCTGGATGACCCTCATCACCCTTGTTGCTACTTGGATATAGGCATTGTGTTTATGTTTTAAACCTTCTTCTAATTGTATCATCATTCTTCCATGTTTGTGATTTACCTTCGACAAATTGGGGACGATGCAAAGTGTTGGGGGAATTTAGGCTTCCTTCCATGTTGACCCAATTTATATTGTTTACTTTGTCTCCTCATGCATTGCTCACATGGTCTAATATAGTAGGGTGTTCATGAAATTCCATTCATATACTATTATTATACTTATATATATTTATTAGTAGTTTTGACCCCAAAATATTAGGCTACCCCTGTTCCCTTTGTTCATGTTCTCTTTGCTTTTTCCTTTATCTTTCTCTCTTGTTTGCTTGATTTGTCCCTCTCATGTGTGACAACATTGCCTCTATATCACTTTTTTTAGAATCAAAGATGCTTTGATACCATGTAATAATTGGATATGAAGGTAGCCACCCAAGATCTAGAGGCCTAATGGAAACACAAGCATAAGAGAGATAGAGAAAATATGAAAAGAATAAACTCTATTCTACCAATAATGCAAATAGAATCAATGTATGTATCAATGTAAAAATGTAGTAGAGACCCCTTGGTTATATAGCCAAGGTGAGAACATAGGAGGGAATAAGATTATGAAAAGTGTCGTAATCTTATTACATGAGAAAATGTTGAAAAGCTATCACTCCACCTAAAGTGGGAAAGTGATAATGTGATAATAACCACAAAAGGTGGAGAGGAATCACATGATGTGTCCATGAAAGGTTGAAATGATAAAGTGATAACATGAAAAGTCCACCAAAATTGGAAAAGCTCCAAAAAATCCTATGTGGTCACTAAGTAAACTTAACTAAGGTGTAATAATGACCTAGGATAAGGTACAACACAATTAATTACACCAACAACTTTGATCTTCAAAAAACACATTCGTTGCCAAGGAATATTTTCTCAAGAATCTTCACACACTTCTTTGTTAATAATTGCATTCTGAACTTGAAACTCTAATGGAACATGTTTCCTTCATCATGGGTTTGCAAAGAAAGGACTTGGAAACTTTCCTTTGAAGTGGGAACAACTTTGATCTTCCCATCACCTGGGGGCATATCCTTCCTTTCAAATTCCTTGATGAAGTGAACATATTTCAGAAGGATTCCTTGATGATGAATCGATTCAAGGAAGAAGACACTAGATCTCGAACAACACATCCCTTAAGTGGACCCTTTCTTTTCACATCAAGTTCTCAAGGGAACCCTTTAAAAGTTTATATCCCAAGTGTCTATATTATTTCTAGCTTGGGGGCAACCTAACTAGACTTATTTTATATCTTTATGTCTAGCTTGGCGGTAGCCCAACTAGACCTACTTTGCATCTTTGTTTCTAGCTCGGGGGAAGCCTGACTAGACCTAATTTACATATTGGCATCTAGCT
This sequence comes from Sequoiadendron giganteum, assembly GCA_007115665.2. Taxonomy (NCBI): domain Eukaryota; kingdom Viridiplantae; phylum Streptophyta; class Pinopsida; order Cupressales; family Cupressaceae; genus Sequoiadendron; species Sequoiadendron giganteum. The sequence continues at coordinate 536,461,396 of CM021108.1, forward strand.
CAAGGGAAGCCCAACTAGACCTACTTCACATCTTGGTGTCTAGCTTAGGGGCAACCCAAATAGACCTATTTCCTATCTTTGCATCTAGCTTGGGAAAAACCTGACTAGACCTTTCTTTCCAAATAGTATGTACCTTGAGTGGACCCATCTTCCTTTTGAAGGGTTCCCAAGGGACCCCTTTGGAAGTCTTCTAGCCCATCGACGATCTGCGTGATTGTCCGCTTACTTGCATGTGTGGCCACCTCCTGAAATTTTCTCTCTCTAGGTAAACATGTCGATTTATGAGTGTGCCCATGAAGCCTCTTTCTAACTCTATAGAGTCTGATTTTCTCAGTTTCCCTCATGTGATATTTCTTTAGGGATACCTTCCTTCCAGGTTTGTGGGTCTATAAGGTGCTTCTCTCATTTTCCTTCATGTGATAATTCTTGGAGAATACCTTCTTTGCAGGTTCATGAGCCTATAAGGTGCTTTCTTTCTTCAACTTCATAGTTTTATGGAGATATGAATCCCTTTCCCTATCCTGCACTCTCGTGTTCTCCAGATCGCGGTCTGCTTCCTTGATAGTTTAGGTATACATTTCTATCCCTACTACTTATTTTCTCTACTTTACCAAAGAACTCATCAATATTTGTGCTTGCTAAAGTGGGGGATAAATGTATAGGAGAAAATTTGCAGCGCTTAGTAAAATTATCCTTTTACAATTCTTCACTTTAGAAAACCAAATCTAAAGGCTAAATTTCACATAAGCTCATTGCCTTCATTCCATTTGGCACCTATTTTGAGTGCCAATAAAGGAATAACTATCAAGGATGCCCGTGTGACACACAGACATCTATGCAGCATGCCTATGTCCCTAGCATATTCATGTGTTTGGAGCCTATAGAGGCATTATACTTTTGATTGGAAAGTTGACTTCTAACACCCTCTTCAGCTGATCGACCCAAATATGGATGTTTTATTCACTCTCTCCTTCAAATCCAATATTCCTTCATTCATTTAATCTCTCTACGATCTTCTTCCACAATCCCTTATGTAGATTCAAACATTCTCTTCAAGCATTCAAGAAACATTTTTGCACTTCATAGAAGCAATTCCATCATTCCATCAACTTAGTGGACAAGTCTAGAACAATACCAGTGCAGTAGAGGCTTGAGTGCTCTTAGTGGAGGTGGTAAGATTTCTACTCCTCTCCTCTATTATTTTTTTGAGTAAGAACATTACGCTTTTGTAGTGTTTAGTGTTATTTTCTTTCATTCCTTCTTTATCATACTATTTTTCTATCATTGCAAACTTGGCTATCCATGGAGGTGGAAACACCAAAATGGGGGTCTGACTGAGGAAGACCCCTATATAGCCCCCCAATAATTTTCCACATTGTTGTGTGTATGTGTACATGCTTCGTGGAGCTAGCTGGAGAACAAGATTTTGTTAGAGATCATTCTTATCACCCTAGCGTTAATCTACTTGTTTTATCATATTCACTTATATGTTTCTTACTTCATAGTCCTAATTTGTTCCCTTAGAAATAATTTGGTTATACCTTGTCTTTCTGTTCCTTTGGTTGTATGGACACCAATGAACTTGAGAGATGCTAGCACACCACATTGTCATCCGTAAACTGTGCTTTTGTCCTCTAACTAAGAGATATCTGAGACATAGAGTTTACCTTGAAAAATGACTCACCTAGTCCCTCTCAAATCTTAGGTTTTTAGAGTGATCAAAGGACCTTATAGTCCTCATCATTCTCATCTTGCATCTCCTAACACCTCCTTAATTTGAGGTAACTTAGGGCAGCCTATTACTCTCGACCCTCCATGACCTAGGGCCTTGATGTGGTTGGTCCCCCTCTTTTACACCCTTAAATCCTCTAACCTCTACCCTTAAACCCTCAACCCTAGAACCTATACCCTTAAACCCTAAACCCTCTACCCTCTACCCTTAACACTTAAATCCTCTACCCTCTACACTTAAACCCTTAAACCCTTAAACCCTCTACCCTCTACCCTAAACCATTAAAACCTAAACCCTTAACCCCTCTACCCTCTACCATATACCCTCTATCTCTCTCCCACTCCCTCCCTCTCTCTCTCTCTCTCACTTCTATACCTCCTACCCCCTCTCCCTCTCTCAAGTCTCTCTCTCACTCACTCACTCCTTCCATCTCTCTCTCCTCTACCGTCTATCCTTAACCCTCTACCCTATATCTCTCTCCCAGTCCCTCTCTCTCTACATCACCATGAGACCCCATTTCTTGGACCCTAAGCCCTCAACCCTAAACCCTTAAACCCTCTATCCTCAATTGCCAATACTCAACCATCAACCCTTAATCCCTCAATCCTCCACCCTCAAACCCTAAAGACTCATCCTTGATACCCTCTACCCTATACATTGAACCCTCAAACATAATCCTTCAACCATATGTACCCTAAACCCTAATACCTCAAATCTATACCCTCAACCCAATACCCTAAACCATCAACCCTATTCCCACAATTCTTAACCCTCTACCCTATACATTGGATCCTCAACCATAATATATCTTTGTCCCTCCATCCTCTTCTCTCCTCCTATCTATCCCACTTATCCCTTAATATCTCCCTCCATCCATCCCTACCTCTCTACCCTAATCCCTCAACCATATACCCTCAACCCTTAACCATTAAAAACTCAACCCTAAATATTCAACCCTTAAACCCTCTAGCCTCTACCCTCAACCTAGTACCATCTACGCTCAACCCAATACCCTTTACATTCAACCCTTAAAACCTTAAAGCCAAGTAAAATATGTACCCTAATCCCTCAACCCACTTGACCCTTAATCCCTCAACCCTTAAACCCTAATACCTCAACCCCTATACCGTCTACCTTATACATTGGACCCCCAACCCTAATCCCCCAACCCCATACACTCAATCCTCTACCCTCAACCTTAAACGCTCAACCCTCAACCCTTAAAACCTTTACCCTATACCCTATACATTAAACCATTAACCCTCAACCCTTAATAACTCAATCCTCAACCCTCAAACACTAAACTATCAACCTCAATACCCTCTACCCTATACATTGTACCCTCAACCCTCAAACACTAAACTGTCAACCTCAATACCCTCTACCCTATACATTATACCCTCAACCCTAATCCTTCAACCATATGTAGCCTAAATCCTAATCCCTCACACATATCCCCTCAACCCAACACCCTAAACCATCAACCTATAGGTCCTCAACCCTATACCCTCAATTCTCAACCATCTACCATATGCATTGGATCCTCAACCCTCATATATCATTGTCCCTTCATCCTCTTCTATCCATCTCTCTATCTCATGTCTCCCTCCATATCTGCATCCATCCATCCCTATCTACCCTAATCCCTCAACCCTAAATCCTCAACCCTTACACACTCAACCCTAAAACCTAACCCCAAACCCTAAACCCTAAATGCTTAAACCCTAAACCCTTAAACGCTCTATGCTATACCTTCAACCCAATAACCTCTACCCTCTACCCTAATCCCTCAACCCTTAAACCCAAGTAAAATCTCCACCTTAATCTCTCAACCCTCTTGACCCTTAATCCTTCAACCCTCAACCCTTAAACCCTAATCCCTCAACCACTATACCCTCTACCCTATACATTGGAACCTCAACCTTAATCCCCCAACCCTATACCCTTAATCCTCTACCCTCAACCTTCAACCCTCAACCCTTAAACCCTCTATCATCTACCCCCTACCCTATACATTAAACCCTCAACCCTCAACCCTTAAACCATCTATCGTCTACCCTCTACCCTATACATTAAACCCTCAACCCTCAACCCTTAAACCATCTATCTTCTACCCTTTATCCTATACATTGGAGCCTCAAACCTAGTCCTTCAACCATATGTACCCTCAACCCTAATACCTCAAACCTATACCCTCAACCCTATAGGAACCTAACCCTATACCCTCAATTCTCAACCCTCTACCCTATACATTGGATCCTCAACCCTCATATATCTTTTCCTCTCCATATTTTTCTCTCCTTCTCTCTATCTCACTTATCCCTCCACCTCTCACTCCATCCATCCATCCCTCTCTACCATAATCCATCAATTGTATACCATCAACTCTTAAATACTCTACCCTAAAACCTCAACCCTTAAACCTTAAACTCTTTATCCCTCTACCCTCAACCCTAATCCCTCAACCCTTAAAACCTTGAACCCAAGTAAACTCTTTATCCTAATCCATCAGCCCTCTTGACCCTTAATCCCTCAACCCTCAAACCTCAACCATCAACCCTTAAACCCTAATCCCTTAACCACTATACCTTCTACCCTATACATTGGACCATCAACCTTGATCCGCCAACCCTATACCCTAAACCTTAAAATCAACCCTCAACTCTTGAACCCTAAACCCCTAAACCCTCTACCCTCTACCCTATACATTAAACCGTCAACCCTAAATTCTCAACCCTCAACCATTAATCCTTGAATCCTTAACCCTCAAACCCTAAACCCTCAACTCTGATACCCTCTATCGTATACATTGGAACCTCAACCCTAATCCCTCCAACATATACCGTCAACCCAATACCCTAAACCATCAATCGTATAGGTCCTCAACCCTATACCCTCATATATCTTTGTCCCTCCCTCCTCTTCACTCCTTCTCTCTATCTCACTTCTCCCTCCATCTCTCCATCCATACATTAATACCTCTCTAACCTAATCCCTCAACCCTAAACCCTAAACCATAAACCCTTAAACCCTTAAACACTCAACCCTAAACCCTAAACCCTCAACCCTCAACCCTCAACCCTCAACCCTCAACCCTCTACCCTCTACCCTCTACCCTCAACCCTTAAACCCTCACACCCAAGTAAAATCTACCCTAATCCACCAACCCTCTTGACCCTTAATCCCTCAACCCTCAACCCTCAACCCTTAAACCCTAATCCCTCAACCCATATACCCTGTACCCTATACATTAGAATTTCAACCCTAATCCCCCAACACTATACCCTCAATCATCTACCCTCAACCTCAACCCTTAAACCATAATCCCTCAAACCCTCTACCCTCTACTCCCTACCCTATACATTAAACCCTCAGCCCTCAATTCTCAACCCTCAACCCTTATTCCCTCAATCCTCAAACCTCAAACCCTAAACTGTCAACCTCGATACCCTCTACCCTATACATTATACCCTCAAACCTAATCCTTCAACCATATGTACCCTCAACCTACTACCCTAAAGAATCAACCCTGTAGGTCCCCAACACTATACCCTCAATTCTCAACCCTCTACCCTATACATTGGATCCTCAACTTGCATATATATTTATCCCTCCCTCCTCTTATCTGCTTCTCTCTTTCTCAATTCTCCATCCATATCTCCCTCCCTCCATCCCTCCCTCTCTACCCTAATCCATCAACCATATACCCTCAACCATTAAACCCTGAAACACTCAACCCTAAACCCTAAACCCTCAACCCTTAAACCCTAAACCCTTAAGCCCTCTACTCTCTACCCTCAACCCAATACACTCTACCCTCAACCATAGTCCCTCAACCCTTAAACCTTTTAAAAAAAGTAAAATCTCTATCCTAATCCCTCAACCCTCAATCCCCAACCCTTAAACCCTAATCCCTCAACCCCTATACCCTATACCCTATACCCTATACATTGGACCCTCAACCCTAATCCCAAAACCCTATACCCTCAATTTTCTACCCTCAACCTTTAACCCTCAACCCTTAAACTCTCTACCCTCTACCCTCTACCCTTTACCCTCTACCCTTTACCCTCTACCCTATACATTAAACCCTTAACCCTCAATTCTCAACCATTAACCTCAATCTCTCAATCCTTAACCCTCAAATCCTAAACCCTCAACCCCAATACCCTCTACCATTTACATTAAATCCACAATTGTAATCCTTCAACCATATATACCCTCAACCCTAATCCCTCAACCCTATACCCTCAAGCCAATACTCTAATACCTCAACCCTATTGGTACTCAACCCTATACCCTCAATTCTAAACCCTCTACCTTATACATTGGAGCCTCAACCCTCATATATCTTTGTCCCTCGCTCCTCTTCTCTCCTTCTCTCTATCTCACTTCTCCCTCCATCTCTCCATCCATCCCTCCCTCCCTCTCTACGCTAACCTCTCAACCATAAACCCTCAACCCTTAAAACCTTAAAAACTCAACCCTAAACCCTAAACCCTCAACCCTCAACCTTCATCCCTTAAACCCTAAACCCTTAAACCCTCTACCCTCAACCCAATACCCTTTATCATCAACCCTAATCCCTCAAACCTTAAACCCTTAAGCCCAAGAAAACTCTCTACCCTAATCCCAAACCCTCAACCCTTAAACCCTCTACCCTCTACCCTCTACCCTCTACCCTTAAACCATAATACCTCAACCCCTATACCCTCTACCCTATACATTTGACCCTCAACCCTAAACTATTAAAACCTAAACCTGTAAACCCTCCACCCTGTATTCTCTACCCTATACATTAAACCATCAACCCTAAATTATCACCCCTCAACCGTTAATCCCTCAATCCTCAACTCTCAAAACCTAAATCCTTAACCTTGATACCCTCTACCCTATATATTCGACCCTCAAACCTAATCCTCAACTCTCAAAACCTAAATCCTCAACCCTGCTACCCTCTACCCTATACATTCGACCCTCAGCCCTAATCCTTCAACCATATGTACCCTCAAACCTAATCCCTCATTCATATACCCTCAATCCTATCCCTTAACTCTCAACCCTCTACCCTATACATTGGATTCTCAACCCTCATATATCTCTATCCATCCCTCCTCTTCTCTCCTTCTCTCTATCTCACTTCTCCCTCCATCTCTCCATCCATATATCCCTCTCCCTCTACCCTAATCCCTCAATCCTAAACCCTCAACCCTTAAACCCTTAAAAACTCAACCCTAAATCATAAACCATCAACCCTCATCCCTTAAACCCTCTTCCCTCTACCCTCTACCCTCTCCCATAATCCCTCAACTCTTAAACCCTTAAACCCAAGAAAACTATCTACCCTAATCC
>CM021108.1:536468579-536680179 GCA_007115665.2 Sequoiadendron giganteum
CCTTTACCTTGGACCATCAACCTAATCCCTCAACCATATACCCTAAATCCTCTACCCTCGACCCTCAACCTTAAACCCTTTAAGCCTAAACCCTTAAACCTTCTACCCTCTACCCTCAACCCTCAACCCTTAAACCCTAATACCCTAAGCCATCAAATTTATAGGTCCTCCAACCTAATCTCATAACCCTATACCCTCAACACCTATTCCTTTCTCTCCCTCCCTCTATCCTACCCTCTCTAATTGTATCTATCTACCCTCTCCCTCTTTCTACGTACCTCTCGCTTAATCAATCCATATGACCCTCTCTCACTCCCTATATATACATCTCTCTCTATCTCCCTCTCACTGCGTCTCCATCACCCCCTCTCTCTCCAACTCCCTCTCTCCCCCTCTCTCTCAATTCTCTCCCTCCCACCCCCTCTCCCTCTCTCAGGTCTCTCCCTTTGGACCCTACCTAGATAACTCTCTTTCTCTTTCTCCCCCCTCTCTATATCTATCCCTCCCACCCTACCTAGACAAGTCCCTATCACTCCAATCCCCTCTATCTCTCCCTCTCTCATGTCACTCCCTCCCACAAACTCTCTCTCTCTTAGGTCTCTCCCTCTCACACTCCCTCTCTCTCCCACTCCCTCGCTCTCCCACTCCCTCCCTCTCCCACTCCCTCTCACTACCTACCTCTCAAGTCTCTCCCTCTCAACCCCCCTCACACTCTCAAGTCTCTCCCTTTGGCACCCTACATACATAACTCTCTCAAGTCTCTCCCTTTGGCACCCTACATACATAACTCTCTCTTTATCTCCCTCTATCTCAATTCTCTCTCCCACCCCCTATCTCTCTCTATCTCCTTCTATCCCTCCCACCCTACCTAGATAAGTCCCTTTCACTCCAACCCCTTCTCTCCCACTCCCTCTCTCTTATACTCTCCCTTCCACCCCCTCTCCCTCTCTCAATACTCTCTCTCACTACCTCTCTCCTATATCTCTCTCTCTCTCATTTATCTCTCTTCCTCCCTCCCTCCCACCCTCCTAGAAAAATCTCTCTCTCTCTCTCTCTCTCTCTCTCTCTCTCTCTCTCTTAAAATTCTCCCTCCCTCTATAGACATAGATATATACATAAATACTTACATGCATACAAGAATAATACATATTTACATACGATCCTACATACATACAAGCATACATGTACATATGTATATACAATCTTATATACATATAGACATGCATACATACATGCATACATACATACATACAACCATGCATACATACATACATACATGGCATACGATCATACATGTACATAAAAATATACAAATACATAAACATTCTTTCAATAGAGTAGCATTAAAAAAGACATAACACGAGCATGCTATGCCATGGTCACATTATGTCTTGCTAGACATGTCCCTCACAAATGCAAAAAATCATGTCAAAACTAGAATATAACATGAGCACATTATAACATGCTCGTGTTGTATCTTCCTTTGGGAATCCCAAAACCTTAGGCTTATTATTTAACTTGGAATACCAAACCAAAGGCTTGGAGGGCCTTCCCAATGAACAGAGACATTTTTTTGTAAATTCTATAATATTTCACATAATCAGGTTTGTGCTCACCATCAGGATTGCACATGTTTCAATTCTGAACAAATCAAACACCTGGGTAACATTAGGTTCTCTCTTAGCTATCCAACAATGTAAGTTTTTCCACTTTTTGGAAATGTTAAGCCTTTCATGTATAATTTATTTTGTTTGTGTGTCTCTTTTTTGGAAAAAAGAAGTGTTTTGTGTTGTTTTTGTTATAAATTAACCACTCATCGAAATTTCAAATAAATTACATTTTTAGAAACTACACACCATTCTAAAGAACTTTAAAAAATAAAAAATAATCAATCAGTTTCCAAAATTTGTAGGGGTAGCATGGCCAAAATTTTCCTTTTTAAGGAAGTGCCCACTTAGAAAATTAGTAAAAAACTCAAATATTCATTAAAAATTATCAAAAAAATCATGCATCAAATACATACTATTAGCTAATTTCTCGCTAAAGCAATTTCAAAAATACTAAAAAAAATTTCATCATATTAGGGATGTAAAAAAGTTGCTATGTTATGTTTTTCTGACAAAATAACACCAATTTTTGTACATCCCTCTTTTGAACTCCTTAATCTCAACCATTTTCAAAATAAATTAGTTTTTTAGAAAGTAGACTCAGAGCACTGTGACCCTTGTTTTGTTGCATTCAAAATTTTGAGTGTAACTATCCTTAATTTCACATCCAAGGTTAGTATTTCCTAATTTCAGAAAAAAGTAGCCACTTAAGCCCCCTTTTTGGTCCCCATCTTTTTTCACTTACCCTTATGATTATTATGCGACTAATTTGTATCGTTTGCATGTTTATTTTGTGTGTTGTGTCATGTTTTACTTGTATATTTTTCATGTTTAATTCATGTATTTTGTGTGTATGCTTCATGTATTCTTTGTATATGGTGTGTTTTCTTTGTGTATTCTATTGAAGTGTACTCCATTGATTGTTCATTAAGTGATTTTTTTGTGAGTGAATATTTTCTTGTCTTATGTGCATGTTTATCTTAGCATTGTGGATTGACGAGATCCTAATTTGGGGGCTTTCACACCCCTCAACTTGGCATCATCTTGTATTTTCAGAATTTTTATTTCCTTTAGTGTGATAATCAATGTACGATCATACTCTCACTAAAGTGGGGGCTAAATGTAGCGTAAAAAATTGTTTCCCTTGAAAATTTCACATTATGTTTTTCTCTACCTATGTTTCTAAGCCTAATTATGCATTTAATTACCCATTTTATAAATATCTTTAGAAAAGAAAACAATGGGAAATGAAAGTAAGAATTTAATGTTTTTCGCCAACACTTTATGCCCTGAAAAGGATGGTTCTGGTCTAGGGTGCCCCATGTCCTTGACCAACCCTTTTGTTCTAAAATTCAAATATGTTGGTGTTGGTATTTTATTATTTGAAGTTCCAATTTAATTTGTCAGCTATTAGTATTTAATTTTTGGGAAATATAATAATTGCATGTAAATACTAGTCTTTTTCATCATTTGAAATCCTAATGGGAGCTAGAAAATCTATTGAGAAAATTGATGATCCTAAATTTAGTCAAGAGCATTCAAGGGTAGAAATAGTAGCATTATTACAATAATTTCATCAATCAAGATCAAGCTTACAAGACATAAAGATAAAGGAAGAGATTTATGTGAAAGAAGCTATTATGATCAGTCATGCCAAATCATGAAGATTTATTGAGTTATCCTCTACATGTTAGTTGCAAAAAAATTTATATTTTATGAGCTAACCTTTTGTAGGTATATAAATAAATCAAGGTATCCATCAATAAAATTTTGTGGCAACTTGTGTGATATCACTTCATCAAGGATTTCACGTCAAGGTAAAATTGGCACTTATCATTTATCATTCAATCAATTATTATTATTTTGGCATTTTCTCAACATAGGGTAATCCCTCTTGATCATCATCATTTGTTATATGTGGAGGTATAAATACCATGATGGGGTTTGAATTAGGAAAGCTCATATCCAAAACAAAATTTCCCCCTGTTTTTATGTGTGTAGGTCAGATCCGAGAGTTTGAGTAGAAGATGGTTCTAGAAAACATAGTGCAGACATAACCTACTATTCAAAATTTACAGATCTAGAACAAGAGAAATGAAGTCTATGGTGCCCCACACCCTTAAATAATAAATAAGCTCTAAATTTATATTATAGGTTCCTCAATATTAGATCTAAAGTATTTTTGACACTTTTATTTTTATGTATGCGATAAATTATATTTTCAAATCTAGGTTATATTTCAAAATAGGTTTATTAAAATACATATCAAATATATCATCCTTACAACTAAATATAACATAAAACCTAGGAGGTTGGATCTCCATTATGGTAGAAAGCCAATCATAAAACCCCAGTTTGTTTATATTTGAATGTGGATTCCAAGTGAAAAGGAGATAATACTAGTTAACCTAATTGGATCTAGGTTTACTTTTCCTAATCTACAAGCATCAAACATCTGATACCATATCATAGGTGACTATTTCAAACCATAAAAAGATCTCTTTAACTTGCAAACCAAGTGTTATTTTTCTTTCACAACAAAACTTTCAAGTTGTCACATATAAATCTCTTTCTCAAGATCCCTATGAAAGAAGTTTTAACATCCATTTTATCTATCTCAAAATCACTAGTAGTAATAGATAATATAAATCTAATAGAAGTTAATTTATAATTTTGAGGGAAAATTTCATGAAAATCAACTCCCTCTCTCTTAGAGTATCCCTTGGCCACTAGTTTGGACTTGTAGCATTCTAACCAACTATCTACACCAAATTTATTTTTAAATACCCACTTGCAACCAATGGTATTTCTTCCTTTGGGAAAACTAGCAAGATGGACCAAGTGTCACAACTATACAAGGCCACCATCTCCTCCTGCATCGTGGCCTATATCCAAGACTTACTTTCCTCCAAAGAGAGATCCTTCCTAAAAGATCCAAGTTCATTTTAAGTACTAAGAAAAAATACAAAACAAAAATTTGATGGGCTATAACTATCAAATATATTTTGTTTCCTTGTGGACCTCCTCAAAGAAAGAGTAATGGGCTTTGCCCATTCTTCTTTTGTCTGGTCATCTTGCACATAATCTAAAATATTTGAACCCCCTTCTTCTTCATCATTGGATCGATCTTATTCTGCTTCCATATGTGCATCTTCTTTTTTCTTAATATTTGTCTCAAAGTGCATTATATTTTTCTTATCTTTCTCCTCTGGTCATTCTTCATTCAAGTAAGCTCTAAACTCCCTAAAAATCACATCTCTAGAAAATATCATTTTATGAGTTAGAGGATTCCAAAGCTTATAATCTTTTACATTCTCACCACAACCAAGAAAGATGTATTTATGCACTTTTGGATCCATTTTAGATCACTTCTCTTGAGGCACATGAAAAAAATCCTCACAACTAAAAACCCTTAAGTGTGAAACAAAAGAATTTATACCTATCCAAACTTCATAAGGAATTTTATCAATAAGAGATAACAAGGAGATATATTAATTAATTAACAAGAAATACCTAGAAAAATTATCCAAAAGCATCTATCAATCTTAGAACCACTCAACATGCTCCTAGCTCTTTCCATCAAGGTTCAAATCATTATTTCTACTACCCCATTTTAGGGAGTATAAAGAGTAGTCTTCTACTGAAAAAACCTACATTCTTACATAAATCATCAAAATCCTTGGAACAATATTCACTTGCATTATCAGTTATAAACACTTTTATCTTATAATCTTATCACTTCTTAACTAAATCCTTAAATTCCTTAAACTTAATAAAAATCTTATATTTTGAACACATAAAATAACTCTATGTATATCTTGAGACATCATCAATGAAAGAGAAATAATACCAAGGTTTACCCACAAAGTCAACATCTACTAATCCAAACACATCCAAATTAATGTTCTTTAATAATATATTTGCCTTATTAGTTACATTAGGAAATGATGATTTATTCTATTTACCAAACACACAATACTCACATAAATAATTTTTCCAATAGAGTAATGAAAAATACCATTAGCCAAATTTGTATTAAGAATGATCTTAAGACCTTTTTCACCAATGTGACATTTAGCCTAAAGAAAGTCCCTATTCAAGATCATTTAGCTATCACCAAATTCCCTCTTACCAACCTACAACTATACTTGTCAAATGTCACATGCATTCTAGAATCATTCAACTTGGATATTAAAAATAAATTTCTTGCAAGTCCTGAATTATGAAAAAAAAATCAATGGTTTTAATCCTCCTGTCAATGAAACACAACTTTACCTTTACCTTAAGGGGTGACCCTTTGGTGAAGTGGTGGGGATTATTTCCTATAGGGCCAAAAACCAAGGTTCAAACCCCATGGGGTATTTTCCTACTGTGTCAACAATTGAGACTAATTTTCCTTGTTGTTAAGGGGTGATCCTTTGGTGAAATCGTGGGGCTTATTTGTTGTAGATCCAACAACCAAAGACTCACACCCTTAATATCACTCATCTCTTTGTATCTGATCTTCTAAATCCCTTCGAACAAGATCTTATTTTCATTCTTTGCTAAATATTTTAGGATTCCTAAGGCTTCTACAATATTTATCGAAGAGCTCTTGTTTCAAATGACTAGAAATTTTTATATGCTTAAGAAAAAAGGAGAAAATAAATGGTGCATTGACAGAAAGAGGGTGATACTTGGGTAGATAATACAAATCATGAATTGCCACCTATGTCTTCTAGACACAAGCTATCAGATCTATGTGGCAATAGAGGATGGAATATGGTTTATACCCATGTTGACAATAGAGACAAGAATTTTTTCTATCATCAAGGGAAAGGTAGTCAAGGAAACCCTAACCCTTCTTTCATAGAAGGCCTTGTCAAGCTAGGGTTTGTAGAAGACTTAAATATTATTTTGGATTTCTTCCTCTAGGTCAATTGTCTATCAAAAATGAAGGTCAAGAACCTTTTTCCACTCAATGGTTTACAAATCTTGAATATCAAAGGCCGATGAGTAATAGTTTTTATGAAAATTTTTGAAACCCCTTTCGTGATATTCCTCAGAATAATTTTTCTTGAGCCATTAGGAATAAGATAAAATCTGGATCTCCATCCTTCCACATAAACAAGGAGAATTAATTTTGCTAGCATCCCAAGCCTTGGAGATGGGAAGGTAGAGGAATCATGATGGTGGTTTTCCTACTGAGGAGAATCAAGCCTCTCATTGAGCACCATTACAGGAGGGCAAAAAAGATCATCAATAAAATACCAAGCCTTTGTCGATTGGTAAAATGGGGGATTCAGGGAAAAGGCTTCGTGGGTGGATCCCACACCAAAGGTAAGTCTTACTAATTCCCAAATGGTAAAAATATTTTCAGAACTGCAGGACAATGCTTTAGTTGGCCAAGTTTGCAAAGGATAATTGCCTCCATTTCAGATTAATGAATGGATAGCTGCAAATTGGTGTGTTTCATTTGATCTGTATTTTTTATCAAATAATTATTTCATCATTTTTTTTGATAGTAAAGAGGTCAAGGAAAGAGTTCTCAAGGAAGTTATTTTCTAGTTTGGGAAATATTTTTTGTTTTACATTGTTGGCAACTAAACTAATCAGATGAGATTTATCTGGGGATTAAAGAGCTAGTTTGCTTCATTCTTTTGAACCTTCCTTTTGAATTTTCTAATGAATATTATTTAAGGGAAATGGGTAATGCTTTGGAGGATTTTGTCAAAGCAGATTGTTTTTTGGAGAGGGGCTATCCAACCTCTTCAATTTGGGTGTTCTTGAAATATACTAGAGTCATCCCTTCTAAGTTGCGTATTCTGTCTAAGTTTGGGATTTTGAACCAATCTTTGATTTTTAGAATAGATCTTAATTGTAAGAGGGATCTAGGGGTTGTCTCTTTATTGGCTTTCCTTCATAGAGGTTCTTTTGAGTCAATATGTTAGGCTATTGATGAGAAGCCCTCCGATCTCTTAAATGAAAATAATATGGGTTTTAGGTTTGAACTTGAGGAGTTGCATTCCACTCCCTTGTACACATCAATGATGGTTTTCATGCCACCGGTTGATTCTCAAGTCTCGAATGTAGATATTGCTCACTTAAAAGATGCATCTCCTCCACATAAAGTTTTATAGTTTCCTTCTCCAATGAAAGGAGTACCTAATGAGCATATCATGTGCATGGTGAATGAGATTGTGGAGGAGGCTAAAAATGATTTACTAAATGAGATAGCGGATGAGGTGGATTGTGAAGAGTATGTCAAATTATTTCCATCATCACTTCTTATTTCCCAAACTAAAGTGGCTAATAAGCCTAAATCTTCCTCGCCAATAGGGAAGACTAGGGGGAGGAAACCAAATAGACATAAAACACAAGCAAAAATCATTGTAGGTATTTAAACAACTTTGGAAAGAACATTAATATCCACTAGTAAAAGGGTTCTCTTCAATGATGTGGGATCTTCTAATCATGGGAATAAATTTTAGCCTGAGGAGGCTACTAGGGCTCACAAAGGATTGGAAACTAACCTAAGGAAGAGGAGAGAGGATATATCTCCTCAGAAGGCATGAATATCTTATCCTGGAATGTTAGGGGCTTAAATGCCCCTAACAAGTGATGCTTGATTAAGCATTAGGTAGAAGGTTTGCAATCAGATATAGTGTTGCTATAGGAAACAAAACTTTCAAAGTCACAGGCTAATGTTATATTAGGTTCTTGGGTTAAATGGAAACTTTTTTGTTGCTACTAGGGGTCTTTTGGTGGCCTTGCAATTTTGTGGGATTCAAGGAAAGTGGATGCATGTTTTTTTCATTTGGATGATAATTGGATGGGGACTCAAGTGTCTTTTATATCCTCTAGTAATTCTCTATGGTTATTCAATTTCTAAGGCATGTGTTCATTCCCTATGAAAAAGCAGCTTTGGGATGAGCTATCCATGGTTTATTATTTACTCCTGGGGGGATTTGAAGGTTTTTGGGGGATACTTCAAAGTAATTTTAATTTTTTTCAAAAAAGAAGGGTGGAATTATCTCACCTGCTAGGGTGGTGGACGATTTTAGAACTTTTGTGGGGTCAAACAAGATGTTCGATTATGTACCAAATAATGGTACCTTTACTTGGACAAATAAAAGGTGGGATTTTTTCCAAATATCTAAGAAGTTTGATAGATTCTTGTTTTCTATTAGTGGGTTGTCCTCTTCCCATGATTTTTTCTCTCAAATTCATCTAGTTTCTGGGTCTGACCACTTTCGAATATCTCTTTCTATTTTTTGGGAGAGACCTATTGTTAGGAGACCTTTTAAATTTGAGGCTATGTGATTTAGGGATGCTCAATTTATCTCCCTTCTCAAGGATTGGTATATCTTAGGGCCTTATGTTGTAGGATCTAGAATTTATTAGTTATTCACAAAGTTAAAAAAAATTGAAAGATAAGATACAAGTCTAGAATATCAATTAGTTTAAGAACATTTTTGTGGAAAAAAGTAGAATTGAAAAGGAATTTTTTGTCTTATATGAATCCATTATAAAAACAGAATGAATGTATCTTCTTATGAAAAAGATAAAAAAATGAAAGTTGGGGTGGATGAAGTCCTTTGAGGGGAAAAGATCTATTGGTGGTAAAATCTAAAGAGCTCTAGTTGAAGGATGGGGATAGAAATAATAATTTTTTTCATGCTTCATCAAAGATTAGATGGCAGAAAAATAGTATCATGTCAATCCAAGGGGAAGGGGGTGTCACCTTTTCCTCCCCTAAGGAAATTGAAGAGGAGACAGATAGATTTTTTAAGGGACTTTTGGCTCTAGTACAAGGGAGCTCTTCTATAGACCCTACAAGTTTGGATTATATCCCTACTCTAATTTATGTTGAGCATAAAAGGATTCTCATGAGTGAGTTCACCATTGAGGAGGTTAGGAAAGTGATTTTTTCAATGGCTTCAGATAAAGCTCCTAGTCCTGATGGTTATGTGTTCTTTTCTATCAAAAATGTTGAGATTTTGTAGGGAACCATGTCCTCCTTACTCTTGAAGAGTCCAAAAAGAATGGAAATATTTTGAAAGAAATAAATAACAATTTTATCATAGTAATTCCAAAGAAGGCCTGTCTTGTCTCCTTTGTTGATTTTAGGATTATTTCTTTATGCAACTCTTTATATAAGATCTTCACCAAATAAATTGCTATCATAATTTCCATTTTGATTCCATTGATCATTTTTGAGGGGCAAGGGGTTTTTGTCTCAGGTAGAGAAAATGGTGGATGGGGCTATTTTTGCTCATGAGGTACTTCATTCACTCAAGGAAGAGAAGGTCCCAGTTGTCATTTTGAAATTAGACATGCTGAAAGCATATGATAGAGTAAATTAGAACTTCTTATTGAAGGTGGTAAATTTTTTTTGTTTTTTTCTCAAAAATGGTGCAAGTGGATTTACTCGTACATTTTAGGTGCAAGATTTTTAGTTTTAGTAAATGGTTCCACTTGTGATTATTTAAATACAACATAATGAATGAGGCAAGGGGATCCTCTTTCTCCATTCTTTTTTATTCTTATGGTAGAAGGCCTTAGTCACACGATATCTATAGGAAATGGGAAGAACCTATGGAAAGGGGTAAGGTTAAATCATGTTCAATGGCTAGTAACCCATTCCCTTTTTGTAGATGGTATGCCCTTATTTGGATAGGCTGCCACTATAGAGGCTAAAGCTATGCAAAGTGTCTTGTTAGTTTACTCTGCTTACTTGGGTTAGTTTGTGAATAAGGAAAAATAAAAAAATATTTTTCCTTAATGTAAACCCTATGGTACAAGATAGCATTTTGAGGTTTTAGGGTTTCAAATTGGAATCACTTCCTTGTAGATATTTGGGTGTTCCTTTCTTATCTAGCAAGTAGAATCATGATTACTGGGACAAGATCATTTCATCGATTTCAAATAGAATTTTGACATTAAAATTAGAATGGTTGTCTTTGGAAAGGAAACTAGTAATGATTAAGTCTATGCTTCAGGCTTTGCCAATTTATTTAATGTCAGTTTTCAAGATTCCAAAACAAAAGTTAGATGAGTTACATAATGTTTTTAGTGATTTTATATGGGTAGACAATGTGAAGGAAAAGATAAAATTACCCTTGGTTGCATGGGAGAAGTTTTGTCTGCCCAAGGAATTTGGAGGTGCAAGGCTGAGGAATATGGTCCTCCAAAATAAGGCTTTAGGAGATAAAATTTTATGGTGAATTTACTAGGATCCAAATGCTAAATGATGTCAAATTATGTGGTATAAGTATCTGGAATCTTTGGACAGAAAGCATATTTTTACTTTGAAAATCCCCCTTTTGGATCTAATACTTGGAACTTCATCACTTCCAATAGATATATTATTCTCCCTCATTTATCTTAGGTGGTCCAAAATGGAAGGAAAGAATTGTTCTAGGATGATCATGGAATGTGCATTTCCCACTTTGATCCTTTGGAAATTGGGATGTAATTGCAATTTTAGTAAAGATATTATGGGGTTACAGAGCAGGGAATCATCTGGTTATTGATTGATCTTCATCTCCACCTTCAGTCAAGTGGAGATCATTTTATTTTCTCCTTGTTCCTAAGGATCATAAGTATTCTCTCTACAAGGAATTGGGAAAAATAAAAACTCTATTTTATGAAAAAGATGATAATAATCTGGATCAAGTCCAAGTTGGGCTCTTATTTTTTTAAAGAAGGCTATATGTCTCTTGTGGAGGTAGAAAATTTTCTGGATTGGCCTCACATTCTTTTCTGGGGTCTTATAGTGCTTCCTAAGGATAGAGCTTTTTCCTGGCTAGCATTAAAAAAGCAAAATATTAACTGGTATGCAGCTGAACCGCTTGGGCATTTCTCCTCTCTTTCCGTGTATTTTTGTGGCAAGGCTTATGAGTGTATTGATCACTTGTTGCTTTCTCATGATTTTTCTCATACTTGTTGGATTTTACTTTTGAATAAATTGGGTTGGTTTGGTCCTTTACATTGAAATTTCTCTTGCAACATTTTCAAATTTGGCCCTCTTTTTAAATATTCTTTCTACGCATGTATTTATACTATCAATCCTTATATAGTCATATGGAACATCTGGATAGAAATAAATAATAATATTTTCAAACAAAAAGCCAAAGATGTCAATCAAACCATTATAAGAATTGAAGCCTCAATTTCAAAATTAGTTATGTCTTTTGTTCTTAAGCAGTTGCATACCCTAAATTATTTCTATTTCTAGGATTCTTAGTTTCTTAAATCTTGGTCTCTACTTAAGCCTCTGCCTTCTCATGGCTCGATTCAAAGTTCCAAATATGTTACTTTAAGAAAACTGGTCAAGTGGTATCCCCCTTCAGATGGTTGGATTAAGTTGAATTTTGATGGGCCTTCACGTGGTAACCCTAGATTATCTGGGGAAGGTGTGGCTCTAAGGTAAATTAATGGATTTGTTCTAAAGGTTGCTTGTCAAACTTTGAGCATTGGTTCTAATAATGTGGTAGAAAATTCTTAGCACTAATTATTGGTCTAGAGTTGGCACTAAATAATATGGTTTCCCACATTGTTATTAAGGGTGATTCAAATATGGTAATTGCTGCCCTCACTAAATAATATCTTGGTTTGTGGCATGTAAAATATTTACTTCAACATGTTCTTTCTTTTTTACATGATTTCCCGGCTTATTAGTTGAAACATTGCTATAGGGAAGCAACTTTTTTGGCAGACAAGTTGGCCAACAAGGTAGTTGATCTCTCCCTCCCTCTCTCTACTTTTTCATCTGATGATTTAATTTTTTTCTATATTAATGTGTGCTAGCATGTGGTGGCCTTGTTCTTCACTTTTTTTTTTGCTTCTAGATGGGATTCTTGATGTGTTTATCTCTTCTTGTGGACTGGAATTCTTGGTTTGCTTGCGTGATGGTCATCTTGACGTCCAAAGATTGTCATTATATGTGTTTCAGATGGTCCTGATGATGTCATGCACTTGTTCTCAAATTGAGGTGGTGTTGGGATGGTCTTCATGATGTGGATCACCTTGGAAATTACTATGAGGAAATATTCTTCATGTTGAGGTGGCCTCCACAAAATCCTTGATATTGCAGTACTTATTTTTCAAGCTTGGAATTTTGGCTCTCTTGTGTGATGGTCCTCTTAACATCCAATGATTCCTCTTCTACTTGTGTCTTATGAACCCCATGATGTCATGCACTTGTGGAATTTTTTATTATTTTTATAATGAGATGGTCCTCATGATATCTCAATTTCTTGTGTGGCATTATTAGTTAAGGTTGCATCGGGACGGTCTTCATGAGGCCAGTTGCCTTGAATCTCCATTTCTTGCAAAAAATATTTTTGCTGATGTGGATTTATAGTTTACATGGAAATAATGAGCTTCGGTGGCACTGAACCTTTCTTCTTGGTGACACTCCCTTTCACGTCATTGGAACATATGGGAGGTACTTTGTATAGGTGTTTGGGTTCTTTCATCTTGGTCTATGCTCGTCTAAGTGGGGATCTCACATTTATCTAGGAAATATTTAAGGATGCATGATTGCCAGTGCCTTGGTAAGTTTTGGTACAACCTCTAGTCCTTTCAATGATATCATCAGTGTAAAGTGGCTTCATTTTGGCTTGGAAAATATTTTGTGTCTCAATTATGAGTTCTATTTCCAATGTAATTTCTTTATGGTGAGCATGCTATATTTTAGTTTTTTATGGGGAATGTACAAGCACTAGGTCTTCACATGCGCAAGTTTAATGAAGGCCACATTTTTCTCCAGTTTTTTCTATTCATGACCTCTTTGAAATTCATTCTCCATCTTGATTCATAGAGGGTTTGTGGTTATTTGGCTTGTTATGGACAATTTATTCAGAATTCTCATTTCACCTTGCCTCTTAGAGGTTCATGTTCGTCATCACTCATCAGTTGATTTGATACAAATAGCATTTGTAATTTTCTATCCATAGGTAGAAGAGGCCATTATGAATGTCTTGGATTATGAGTGACTTGAAATACATCCCATGTATCTCCTACATGAATGATCTATTTTTGTCTCAAATTTGATGGATATGTTGTGGTGCAATGAGACAATCAAGTTTATTGCAAGTAGTTTTTTGTTGCCACATGCTTGTACAATGCATTCTCTAAAATTTTCTCTTGAAATTTATGATCTTTGTTCCAATACAAATATTATTGGGGGTGTCATATTTTGTGGGGATCTTCTATCTTCTTTGGCCTTGTGCTCTCTCCTCAGTGACATGGTTCATTATCTAGTGGCTACTCATTCTTCATTGTTCCTAGCCCATCTTCATTCCCTGAGGCCAACCTTGGGGTGTCACTTAGTAGATAAGTTGTTGATTTTGTTTCTTGCAGTATAGATTCTCTTTAAGCATGCTTTAGAAGATCTGTTCTATGAGCCATATTTTCCCCTCTTGTGGATATGACATCCTTTGTAGAGAGTGGGGTTTGATAGGTACTAGTTTTTTGCTTGGGTTTATCAGGAAATGGTTATCATCTTCATTATGCAACCTTTGTTAGTGAATGTTTGGCATCCTAGTAGAAGTTCTTTTTGAATGCCTTCTTTGTATGACAATATTTCTTTTTCTCCTTTAACAAGGCCTATTTTGATTCAACCAATGTAACTATCTGCTACTGTGTTTATGATAATGGCCCCCTCTATAACGTAATATGTTGTATATTTTGTTTTCTAACTCATGGAGTGTGGCTATGTATTCAATCTGATTTATAAACTAATAAAATATTCTTTATAGCGGATTTTCCACTTTTATCAAAAAAAACTTGACCTTTTCCTTACCAACAATGGGTAAAAGTATAAAGTTGTGTCACACTTTTATAAAAGAAACAACCAACACTAATCGAAATTTTAAACTCGAATCACTAAAAAGTGGCATATTTGTCTTGAATTTTGAAATGATGTAAGCTAACAAAATATGTATATTTTAGTTTTTTTTTTTTCTAAAAAAAAATTATTTAAAAATAAAATAAAAATTAACACTATAATTTAGTTGTTGATAAAATGGTGAAAAATAAAGTTACATGAGACATCAATATTTATATAGTATTGTGGACATGTAAAATTGACTTAACACCTATCACATACCTCGAATAGCATCAAACAACCTCATATAGTATCAAACAATATTAAACATCATCTCATAACATCTCTGAATGACTCAAAATTGACACATAACATCTCGAAATAACTCAGATTTGTCTTGTAACATTTTGAAATGACTCAGAATTATCTCATAACATATCAAAATGACTTTAAATCATCCCGTAACATCTCAAAATAACTCAAACTCATCTTGTAAGATCTCAGAATGACTCAAAATCATCTCGTAACATCTCAGAATGACTCAAAATCATTCTATAACATCTCAAAATGACTCGAAATAATCCCATAACATCTCAAAATGACTTGGAATTGTCTTGTAACATCTCAAAATGACTCAAAATCATCCCACAACATCTCAGAATGACTTAGATTTGTCCCAAAACATCTCATAATATCTCAGAACCATCTTGGAATAGCTCAAAATTATCTCGCAATGTCTCTAATCATCTCAAATCATCTTGAAATCACCCCAAAACATCTCGAAATTATCCTATAATATCTTAGAACATCTCAGAAATCATCTTGCAATATTCCCAGATTGCACATCAAAACGACATCAAAAACCCTAACTCCTCTATTAATTGAATAATACAACATTATTTGATTCATTCACATTTCATCATTTCGACCAATTAAATAAATCACATTTATTTAATAAAGTTCTAATCTAACTTTATTTCATCCTAATTGATTAAATAATGTCAATTATTTAATTACGTCACTAAAAATAGATTAAATTATTAAATAATAATTTAATTACGACACTTTCCCTCCAAAATTTGAATCATTAAATCAAACTATTCAAATCAATTGTCAAAAATCAAATCAAACTAATGCAAATTTGTTTGCACAAGTCAAACTTTGATTTGCACATTCAACTCCAAAAAGGACTTAATTAATTAAATCAATTAATTCATATTCCTCACCCACTTTCTGATTGAGTAAATTATGATTGTTGACTGAGCAATCTATTTTTTTAACTAATCAATCCAAATTGTTAACTAGGCAATCTAATTTGTTAATTGATTAATCACATTCCTAACTAAGCCATCAAATTCCTAAATAAGCCATCAAAATCCTAACTGATCAATCACATCCCTAATTAGCCAATCTATTTCTCAATAACCCAAATTGTGCAATCAACTTTGCATAATTTTCTCATGTTTAAATCCTCTCAACATACCCCGACCGTTGATCTGTATATTCTTCAACATGATCCTGATTGTTCATTTCAAATATCATTTTCTATATAACAAACCCCTTTCCTCACAAAGAAGGATTAGAGAATCAACATACATTGAGTAAAGAAGTGCTATCAAGAACACCATTGATAGAGATTCACCATTTCTTCAACAATCAACCAAAATAGTCACTCGTAAAGATTTTGCACATGAAATTTGAAGGCTTCACGGTGAGAAGAACAACCCAACATTAAGTGAATACACTCCACTACGGGATGGTAATACTATGTTATTCTTGTGCATTCATTTATGCAGTCATAGATTCATTTATGCATGTTAGAATTGTTGAGGGTGAAAATGACACAAACAACGTTAAAAAATAAAAATTCTACTCTATTTCTCCTGAAAAAGAAAGACAACATATAGTAGCCTAACTCCCAAGGTCCTAGTAGTTGGTTCTCAATTATCTGGTGTCACTCAATTGGTCCATGCAACTATAATGTTCAAGGGGCTTGTGTTGGTAACAAAATAATGCAAGCAATGACTCATTTTATCGAACTGTTCTTAGTAAATAAAGGGGGTTTCAAACAAAAGAAAAAGATAGATCAGAGGGTAAAATAGTAAACATGAACAAAACTTATCTAGCATCCGGACATATATCTTCAACAATGAATTTTTCCAATAGATCAAGAAAAAACAAAGCATGATACAATTCATAGAATAATCTATACCATTGTATGCATC
Organism: Sequoiadendron giganteum; assembly: GCA_007115665.2. Lineage (NCBI taxonomy): Eukaryota > Viridiplantae > Streptophyta > Pinopsida > Cupressales > Cupressaceae > Sequoiadendron > Sequoiadendron giganteum. The sequence goes on from CM021108.1 coordinate 536,485,226, forward strand.
TAAGGTGCTTATTTTAATTCACATACCACAACTATTTCAAAGATTCAAAAGAACACACATTCATTCATTTCCAAGATCATAGATCAATAGACTTCAATAAATTCAATTCAATGATAATCTAACAAGATAATCCTTAAATCCGGCTTCTTCTAATGACTTTCATCACATAAGAAACAATCATGCTTCAGCACAATCTTTGGCATACAGATAGATTATAACTCATCAACCTTATCAAGTAAAACAACTTAATTCTAACAACATATTGCGTAAACCTGTAATTTTATTTAACTATAAAAATCAAGTAACAATGTATCTCTATAATCACTATGAAAAATTCTATCTCCTAATATTAGGTAGACCAATTCTATTCTCTATCAGTCGACCCTTACAATATGATACCCAAAGGGTATTTATAGATATAAAAAATTTGAACTCCACTTCTATTTTAAGTCGACCCACCCTTTAGGGTTTACAATTATCCTTGGAAACTTAGTTAAACTAGAAGAAAAGAGAATAGAAGAGAAGAAAGTCACATGTTTCAAAAACTGCCAGTGTTGCATGCAACATGCAAAGAAAAAGAAAGTCATGCATGAGATTTAGGCATGCGAAGTTTTCTCCATCATATATTCATCATAGCTGGAGAAGACTTGTAATGTGTCTAATTTAGGCCCATCCACCCTGTTGTCTTCAAATTTAGTTCACTCCAACTCTGTTGCAGCAAACCCTCTCATATCCTTCAGCTTTGTCAATTCCCTCTTGGCTACTCTTATTTCTTCTTTGATGTCCATCAACCTATCTATTAGAAAATCTTCAGCAACATCTCCTCTCTGCATAACCTCTTTAAACCTTTTAGTCCATTTCTTCTTAATTTGGCCTAAAGGTAAGCCTTCTTTTACAAGTATGTCAACATTTACTAAAATAGCAATGATGGCCTCTAACTCCTCAAATTGATCATTCAATTCCTTAACACCATCTTGTACCTCATTTCTATGTTTGAACAAGAAATCTATTCTAAATCGAAGTATACAATAAGTTTTTCCAGAAAATCTTTATTGTCTTCTTCTAATATCGACTGTTCTAGGAGGGTAGTCTTAGGAAACTTATTGACCTCTTTCATTTTCTGACTATATCCCCTGTACTCCTCCTCTTGTGCTTCCAAAGTTTAAAAATATTGTTTCATTTCTTCCATCAGATCTTCAGTCGCTTTGTAGACCTCAAAACCGTCTTCTAGAACTTCATTTATTTGTTGATCCAACTTACTTACCCACCGATCTAACATTTCTGCCTTGCCCCTCACCTATTCCAAATCCTCTACTTCCTTTTTTCTCAGCAAAACTGGGGTCTCAATTGCAGCAACCTGTTGTGATCTTGGAGCAGAAATGTTCTTGAGAAAAACATGCAATTGATCTAGTTGAGCCATAAGCTCATCCTTCCTTTGTTTATCCTTCAACATCCTTGACTTGGTTGAGGAGGATACCACATCAATTAGATTTATTTTCTGATCCTAGGTAGGTCTCCCCAAATTTACAGTGCCTAGTTGATAATCCATTAATTGCATATCCCCTACCTCCTTGCCTATCATAGGTATGGCACACTCGGCCACAGTTTCTCCCTTTTCATTCTATCTAGTGGAGTACAAGATCTTGGCCTTCTTTTTAGGCCTTTCTCTCTCAATTTCCTTCATCATATCCTCCCAATTGAGAGGTTGAGAAGGTTTTGGTGCTCTTTTTAAGGTCTAATTTCAACCAAGTTGGAGCTCCTAGAGTAACAGTCATCATGGTTGAAGAAGAGGAGGTAGTAGCTAAGGGAGGTTGCACATTTACCTGAGGCTGAGAATCAACATTTTGTTTTTGTTGCTGCTCTTGTTCTACACTCATTTGTGCCAAATTTTCCACTTCCTCCTTATTGTTTTGCTGTTGTAATCTCTTGTCTTCTTCCTCCTTCTTCAACCTTTCTTCTTCTAATCTTTCTTTCTCCAGTCTTTGTTTTTCCAATCTTTCCTTTTCCAGTTTTTCTATCTCTAAAGCTTTTCTGCCTTTTCTTCTTGTTGTTGTTGCTTTCTCACCAAATCCTTGGCCTCTTTCTCCTTTTGTAATTGTTCTACTTCTTCTTCCTTTTTGTGAGCTTCCTCAGCAAGCTTTAACTTAGCTACCAGAACTTCTTTCTCCCTCCGGTGTCTTGCCTTCTCTTCCTCAAGGTCATGAATCTTTTGTATCAACTATAACTTATCATTTTATTCCTTAACTTTGATCTCATGCTCCTGTTGCCTTTGCTGCCTCTCCACTTCATCAACTTTTTACTTAGCTTCAATTTGTTGCTGTTGTAGTATGGCATCAACTTGTGTCTTAGCATCAACTAACTTTTTCTTTTCTATTGTTGCAACTTGCTCTTCAACAACCTTCTTGACTTCTTCAAACAATTCCCACTGATCCTCTTGCGTCATTACCTATTCAGTATCCTCTTCTAGAGGCATATTTTCTTATATTCCTTTATCTGACAGAGTTTCATCTGAATCTATTTGAACATCATGAATTTCTACCTCCACTTCTTTTCCCTTTATAGTTTCAACCATACTATGAAGAGCCCCTTTTTTTACTTCCTCACTTTTCTTTTTTTCAAGTGGGATTTGAGTAGAAGATTCACCTAATGTAGGTGTTGAAATAACCAATCCCATTTGAGCATCTTCTTCTGGTGTCTCTTGTTCATCAACTACTGCTTCAAGCTCTATTTCTTCAATGTCTGGAGGAAGGAACTCCAAAATCTCCTTGGGAGTTGTATTTCTTTTGAGCCTTTTATATCCTTTCCCCTTTTTAGGAGCTGGTCCTTGGGGAGCTTTGGTTCTTAGAACCAATCATTGAACACTCCTATCTGCTTAGTGTCAATGGTTTCCTCACTATTCCAGTCAATTGGATCCAAAATTTTAGTTCCAATGTTTAAAGCTTCATAAGATAGATCCAATACAACTCCATCATCCACCAATGTCTCAGGAATGTAATTCTTGATTCCAAGCTCTACCATAAGTGAGATAGGTAACCTTTCATAATTCTTCTTCCTCAAATCATACTCATCCTACCGGTCACTCCAGAAATCTTCTAATAAATTAAAATTCTTATCAAACACAGAAGATAGCAAGGGATTCATTTTACCCTTTGGGTCAAAGTGCTTATGAGCTATATATAAACCTAGCTTCAACTGTATCAACTCACTGCATACCACCTTTTCTCCTACTAGATGCTAATAGCTATACTCACCGAAATTCATGGGGAACTTGTGACATCCTATCTAATGTTTTAAACCAAACTGGGCATTAACCCCAAGAGCTTGATATACAAATTCCATTAACACTATCCTGTTATTGCAACATCTTGGCAGAAAATGTGGATGACCTTCAAAACCAACTAGCCTGAAATATCTAAACCCGGAGTATTGAATATACCAACATCCCCATTCAGTGATAAATGCCATGGCCTCTTGGCTCAGTCTGTACCCTGCATCTCCGTTGAGCTGGTTAATAATCACATATATGAATGCATCATTAACCCTTCTAAACTGAGTCTGAACAACCTATAGAGACAACTGGTTATAATGCTCCCACACCTTCTTCTATCCATATAATACTCCCATTATCCCCACTTTGTTCAGACCTGGGAAGATACCTAATCTTGTTGGTGCATACACAATGTAAGAAGTCATAAAAAAGAATTTAGTCTCCCTGATGCTGGCCAATTGATCATGAATATCATCTGATACAATCATTGACCAATCAAACTGATGGGTGCCATTTAAAATTATCTAGATGAAGAAAAACATCCACTCCTTGAAATGAAAGGCATCTCTCTTCCCAAAAGCCCTAGACATCATTATTAAATCTGATACCTCCTTGTAGAAATCTTCCCTCTTTGGTTGGTCTACAAGCTTGGTTAGAGACTTCTTCTTTGTCTTTAACCACTTTTTGTTCAAGTGAGACTTGTTGGATTCCTTATTTTTTCTATATTTCTCTAGGGCCTCTGCCTCTTTTAACTACACCAAGTTGTTGGGATTCGGGACACTAAATATACTTTGAAACATAAGAAGAGTAAGATCAATGATTACATTATCTTGGGAATCCATGCATTGTCAAGTAGCTGGATTGTAAGCTCTTGCAGCTATCAAGATCAACTCTGGGCATTGGATTGATAAAGGAAACAAGGTGATATGAGCCAAACCGGAATCAACAATTCTTTGTGTCCTCCTTGTTATATCTTCAACAAAGGTTTCTGAATACAACTCCTCAAAATTGTATTTTCCCAAATTTGTGTCGGTAATGTCTGACCAGTTTGATTGTACTTTGCTTACTATGACAATAGGACTCATGTGGTTATACCTCAAGGTATAAGGTAGCTATTCTGGCTTGATCTTCTTGGGTTTAGCTACTGCTTTTGACATTCTTGCAGGCCGATTCCTTTGGACAACTTCTCTCGATGTTCCCAACATCCTTTTAGCTTTCCTACAACAAAACCTCTAGTTAGATCTCTGAATAAACATCTCAAAATATGTCTTAAAATCATACCTTTCAAACATACATCAGAGGAAAAACTAGGCAGCAAACATCTTAAACAATCCTCTTTTAACATATTGTCGAGCTCAGAGCAAAAACTGTTATTGACATTCTACTAACAAGAAGCGGGCTCAAAGTCGGAAGTGGAATAGTGATCAGAACTGGAACTGGAATGGAAATTGATTCGGTCTCCTTCAGATTTTTTATTTTCCTATCCCATTTCGGTTCCGCTTCCACTTCCAAAAGGGTTGACATTATCTTGAAATAAATCTTCTTACTACAAGCAGAGTTGGGGGTGGGATGGAAAATGGAATTGACACTAATCATAAAACACATCCAAAAATCTAAATCAATTCCGATCCCGCTTTTGGCTACTTTGACCATGACATCATCAATCATTTTAACAATTTAATGCATAACTTCATGATTAAATACTAAGGTCATATTAAACAGAATGAGGCTTAAAATATAGCATGAAAGGACTGTGCCCATATGACCATGGGGGCAACTGTATTTTAGGGCATCATATTTAATCATTTTAAATGTGATCATAGAAATACATAAAACCCTAATCTAGAAAATGCGATATAAAAATTAGGGCACAAATTTAACCCTTCTATTTTAACCAGATGAATACGCAATAAAAACCTAATTAAAAAAAAGATTCTATCAATCCTAACTCACTATAAAAACCTAGATTTAATCTGCCTCACTATAAAACCCTAATTAATCTACAGATTTAAAAACCAACATAGCACGATGTGATCACAACAAAACTTGAAAATGACAGTGCCCTAACTCACTAAAAACATAAAATGCAAGCCAAAACGAAATCAAGAACAACAAAAAACAAAGAAAGAAAAACAAACACGCAAACCTACTGAGATAGCGAACTTTCCCAAAATCAAAATGATAAAACACGAACAGAGAACATGAAAGTAAATAAAAGAAAAATGAGAATAGGAACCCTACCTCAAACGTAAAACTTGGTAGACCTTCTAAAGAAATCCACAAGCAATTATCTATTCCACTTTCAATCGATTCACTTAGATGAACTCCACAGCTGCTCTACTTCGCTCTTTGATTTCTTAACAATGATAATAATAACCCATTTAATCCCTAATCAAGGTAAAATTCAGAGTTTCTACCTATGCATGGAAATTGTCATTAATCCATTAAATGTAGTTAAGTAGAGTCAAAATTGGAGAATAACTAACGCATTACTGCAGTGTGACTTCAGTAAAAAATCAACAACCAAGAAATAGCGGGAGTGGAATCAGAATGAAAACAAATTTGGAAACCTAAGAAATTTCCCAACTTCGTTCCCATTCTGGGTCTGGGTCCATCGACAAAGCATAAAACAAAACCAAACACAAAAACAAAACAAAAAGACCGAAAACATAAAGCTTGACATAAGGACTTAATCTAAAACAAAAGTTCAAAAAGCAGAGGCAGAGACGAGATGGATTTTGATTTTGCAATTTTGAATAAATACCAACTTAACATCCACTCCGGCTCTAGCTCTGACAAGGACAAAACAAAAGGTAAAAAAGAAAGACTATCGGGATGGGGATTGGAATGAGTTTTGAAAGAAGTTTCAGAACCCGATTTGGTTCCGACTCTAGTTCTGATAGACTAAACCAAAGAAAAAGAAAGTGTTGGAAACAAAAGACTCCAAAATTTGTTTGAAAATCAACAAAAGATAAAAAAATATAAAGGGGGACCCATTTTGACCAAGGCAAAATATGGGGTGGTTATGCAGGGTATAACAAGAATATCTTAGTTTTATTTCGTATGTGTAGGTTTAGATCTTAGATAAATATGCTTACTCTTAGTTTAAATGCTTGGATTTGAAATTTTTTTGATCCCTCTTTTGGTCTAATGTTCTCCCCCTCACACATTCTAGCATGCCTGATGGGACACCTGTCCCCTCCTCTAATGTTTATTTGATATTTTTTTGAAGATGTAGGTCTCAAAAATACACTTGATAGAGTATTCATGTGTTTCCCAGAAAAACCTACACACTTAACTGTCAATAAAACTATGCCATTGCTTGAAAACTCTACTATTGACTATCAAGAAAACTATGCTATTTCTTGAAAAAATTTCTATTTCCATGGGAATGGCACTATTTCCTAAAACCTGCACGCTTTCTTTTGGCAGTGTTATATTTTGCTATCTGATTTGATCATTTGTTTCTAGAATTGAGCAGTTGCAATTTTTCTGTGCATTTGCATTTATTTATGAGCAATTTCTCTAACAGATAAGTGCACGGATCCTACACTATTCTAATGGGATTTTCCTCTAACTTTTTTTTGTTTTTGGATGTGTAAAAAGGTAGTGATAGATCTGATGCAGGATTCAAGTAACATCAACACATTTGTTGTAGGGAAGATGATTGGTCCTAGTTATTTTTATAGATTTACATTTAGTTAACTTAGGAATTTAAATTTGGTGCTCTAAAATGAACAAACAAAAACTCACTTTTGATTTGGTGTTTAAAATTAAACAAATTCATGTTTTCTTAAATTAGGAAAATGAATTTGGTGCTCTAAAATGAACAAAGACAAACTCACATTTGATTTAGTGTTTAAAAATGAACTAATTTCATGTTTTCTTAGCTTAGGAATCTAAATTTGGTGCTCATAAAAAGAACAAAAAAAAGCACTTCAATTTTGGGATCTACAGGCCCATGCCATAAGATGCATGTAAAATAATCTCTTCAAAGCATGAGGCAAGCCTACCTAAGAGAATGGTTTCTATCCCCTAGGGTTGTAATTGCTAGTTTATATTAAAATTGGCCCATTACATTCAAAATCATTTGACATCAAATTATGTGATTGATTTAAATAAAAATAATACATTAAAAACAAACACTGAATGAGATGGTTGAACCAAAAACCCTTTGATTTAGGGCATACATGTGAAAGAAGCCTTATGTTTGCACCCCTTTGAAAGGATCTTTTCTTAAAGGTTTCATAAAATTCTGGATTTGATTTTAGGTTACCTTAAGCAAAGTAAACACTTGGGAACTATGGATTGGGTGTTGTGATTTCACTACCTAAGTTATATAATATAAGATCACATAAGTCCATGCTTGTTGAGTTAGTCCAAGTGTTGTTTTAATCACTTGCCATACTTCAAACACAGAGAAAACGTTGAGAGAGAGTTATTTATAAGATCATTTATCTGAACCAAAACAATTGGAAAGATAGAAGGTTAGATAGTCCCACATCCATTATTTCCATCCTACCTTTTTGAAATAAAAATCAAACAAACCATTAGGTTCATTCCTCCACTCAGAAGTCCATGATATCAATAGTTACTTGGGACTCGCAAATAGTACAAGTAATATTTCCTGCAACATATCCTCTAGACAAGGAAGTGGAATATAGACCTTAGTTCTTCAACATTTTGATTTCCAAGAAGTAGTATCATTCTAAAACAACACTCAAACCCTAGGGTCTTGAGATTCATGACAACCATCCCATAACATCATCAAAATTTATGACCATCTAGCAACCAGCGACCCCAATTCAGCGACCATATCTTGTAGCACCGATCCTTCAGCCTAGTCTCACATATATCGAAGGTGAACAAACTGACATCATAAGTAGGTTGAGAAACTTCATTTTTCAGAAGAAAAAAACACCTCGCCAGTTTCTCACCGCATCAATGGTTCTAGATAAAGATGAGGAATAAGTTGGCATAGTATTAGAGAGACCCATATTCCCACCACCCACATGGAAATAAATATCCCCTTCATGATCTCACACAAGGTCAAGATCCCTAAGGTAAATTCCATAGTTCATCATTTTAGACTTAGGAATCTTAGTCCAAAAGCTCTCAAGAAACACCTTTGGGAACTTCATGAAACTAGAACTAGGTTGGTATACAACTTTTACAAACATTCTTCAAGGAATAATTTGAACTTGTATTCCTTCTACTATTGTTAGAATCCTCGTCTATTCCAACAATTCAAATATCTCACATAATTTTTAGTACAACATCGGGTCTTTAGGGTTTGAGTCACTAGAGAGTACATCACTCTCCCACAGGGTACCCAATTTATTTATGACAACCATGAGATCACAACATATGAAGAAAATAGAAGCAAGCAATAAAAACACCAGTATCCCACCAACAAATTCCATGAATAACAAAAGGGGCCCATGAGGATACAAACCAAGTGACCTTATGATAGAGTATTAAGTATCGAAAAATCCCCAAAAAATGTCGATCTATTACCCAAATTACTCTTATCAAGGGTCACAGCATCATGTAGGGCAACAAGATCAAGGGTTTTAAAAACCTCATCAAGGAATAAGTCTAGAAAATCAAATTTCCCTAAATTAAATTGAGAGAGATCTTGAGGAAATTAAATTAAATCAAAATCCAATGTATCTCCAATTCCATGTGCAAATTCGGAACATTACATATCCACAAAAATAGAAATTATTCCACAAACACCTCAATATCCACATCAACAACACTTCCAATAACTGTATCAAGGATTTCTGCAACACCAATGTATACCTCAATTACAGTATCTAGAAGGTTCACAACACCCAAATGTACCTCAAGTTCAATATCAAAATATAACTAAAACACAAAATCAAGGAATTCTACAAAATTAGGAGTAAAATAATTAAGAAAATCCATAGAGGAAAGATTACCAACCAGGAAGGAAATGCACCCCTTTGGGAGAAAATTCAAAGGTAATCATGCATGAACTAGTACAATAGGAACTTATCAAAATAAATGATATTCCAACTTATGGTGAACCAAAATGTAAACTCCATTTGTATAACTAGTAGGAATGATGTGAATTCCACAAAATCAAGGGTCACAAAATGAACAAATACATAATGCTCAAAAACCTCATCCAAGACATCATTGATAAGGGAGAAAAAACTATTAAAAATGATGTCCAAGGGCCATCTACTAATGACAACATTTAAAATATCTCAACCTCAAAATTTGAAAGCAACGATCAAGAGCTATCTATCACTTATCACATTGACAATGTTTCTACATCATCCAGAGAGCAAGAGGACATACATAAAAAATTTAATCCCAAGCACAATCAAAATCAATCACCCAAGTCTAGAAATTATTCGGTCCAAGATATATTGACATCATCCAAGCTCATGGAAATACATATTGATGATCAAGAGACTCTTGATCCAACACTTATACCCACTACAAAAGATCTAAGCCAGGAGAAATTACCCCTATGTCCACATTTTTAGGAAATCCAAGGATCCCTTACAAGAAACCCCTTCTTTGAAATCAATCCATGTCAAGAATGTGATCCAAATCATATCAAAATAATACCACACAAAGTCAAGTTCAAGAATCCCTATCATCAAAATACTATAATGATGACATATATCTTCCAAGATATCCCATTTTTTCCCAAAAAATAACACATCCATATAACAAGCACACATACATCTACCCATGAGAAGCTTACTCCTAATGGACATGTAGATGATCTTCATCCAAGAAAAGAGTCTCATACTCCAGAAATCATTACCAAGGAAAAAGAGTCTCCTATTGTTAACATCTATACACAAGATGAAGACATAACAGAAGCTAGAGACATATTAGAAAGGGATCACGAAGAAGACTTATATATAAGTTGTGAATTAGAAACATCTTATGGGTACATATAAAAAAGGGATCATAAAGAATACTTATATATAAATTGTGAATCAGAAACATCCTATGAAGACATATAAAAATTGAATCATGAGGAAGACTTCTACGTGGATAGAAAATTAGAAACACCTCTTGAAGAAGCATTAAAAACTAATATTTTACAAGATCAAGTTGAAGATATCAACTAGGAAGATATCTGACATCTGAAGGAGCCTATCAGTAAGGAAGCTACCATATTTAAAGATCCACAACAAAGCAAAGAAATATTAGCACCTTGTTTCCAAGGTGAATCATATCCCATTAAAAATAGACTCTCTCAACGGATTTAGTATCAAGAAAGGGGATTAGGCCTACATGAAAAGGGTATCCTAGAATCAGTGCAAATTTTTCGCAATCCTAAGAATCAAGATCTTGAGTATTTAGAAACTAAGGGTGCTAAACATATCAAGGATACCTCTATAATTTTGGGGAAAACTTTATCTAATGCAAGCATCAACATAAAGAGCTTGAAGATTCATTATGATGAAATTGATACCAACGCTACAACTAGCCATACCATGAATCATCATATGCATATATTTCCATCCTTTGATTAGAACCAACAACAAGAGAAAAATCTATATCGAAGAATGAAGTAAGTCCTTGAAGAAAAATAATTAGCAAGACAAAATGGACAAGTAAAATTCAAATGGATACAAAATAAAAAGAAATAAAATCATCCCTATCAAACTCCATTAGTCAGAGAAACTATGGGGAAAAATCAAAAAGGGAATTTCGCCCATCAAACATGTCCAAAAATGCAAAATAAAGCTTCAAGAGAAACTTACAAAGTATATCAAGGCATTGGTCCCAATAAAATATCCATACCCACCCAACGTTTCTCATCATCCCAAGTTTTGAGAGTCAAAGGTTCCAAACTATCAACCAATCCATCTAAATATCATATCCCTCAATGCATTTTTCCATCCATGATATCCAAATCTCACATTAACCATGTGTTGGCAATAAAATCTTTATCGTAAGGACTCTAAGGGCTCTCTATTATGGTTTGTGCATCAAGGTAAGCTTACCTCTGGTATCAACAAGGAAGATAAGAATTTCTAGTGGTTACATTCAAGCGCTTGTATCATAGCAAAACAACTCCTCCAAGAAGGATATCATTGGCACGCCATAACAAAAACAATGACCATATCAGCACTAGCAATGTCTACATCAGAGCCACCAAGTGGTTCAACATGAGAAAAAAATGGTCACCATGATGAAAACTTGGTAAACAGGCATGTTGTGTGACATAATTTTTTTTAAAAAAAATCAATAAATTAAAAATCAAGGAAAAAATCAAAAGAAAAAGTCAAGAGAAAAATCATCCTCCAATGAAAACCATTATGGTGGTGCTTTGGATAAGTACAACGGTCAAAACCTAGAAAATAGGCATCGTGTGTAGAATTGAGCATCTACATGTACCATTTCATGTAGAAGCATCTCAACTTATCCATAATGAATCCAATCCATTTTTATCCAAATCAGACATATCTTGATCTTGACAAATGTTTGATATAAATTTTACACTTGCTTATGGAAAACATCTTGACATGGTTCATTCTCATTGATCCTATCCTATCCAACATTATCTGAGCAATCAAGGCATTGTCCAAAGGGCATACTCTATCCAAAAATATTATACTATCACAAGTTAATCCATTACCTATAGATATTGTTGGAAATTTGGGGAAAATACTTGCATCTTGCTTCAAAATAAATCTTGATCTATGTCTTTTAGCTCACGTTGTGATCTAGGAATTTATCCCAACAGCAAGGTATACCACTAACACACTATTAGGGTAACTTTTGAAACAATTCATCCCATCAACAAGGTATACCACCAATGCACTATCAAGGTAACCTTCAAAACAATTCATCCCAACAACAAGGTGTACCACCAACGCACTACCAAGGTAACCTTCAAAGATGATGACAACATGGGTTATTCTTTTGCTCAAAAATTCTAAGATATCAACACTTGCTTGAACTTGACAACTAGTTCAAGTAAGATTTTACGTAACATATCCTCTAGAAAAATAGGGTGAAGAATTAATCCAAGTTTTTCAACATCTTACACCTCAAGAAAGGGTAAAATTCCACCAACAACAAGGTATACCTGACAAAGCACAACCAAGGTAACCTTCAAAAAAAATTATCCCAACAACAAGGTGTGCCACTAATGCACTACCAAGGAAACCTTAAAGATGATGACAACATGGATTATTCCTTTTCTTGGAAATTCTAAGATATCAATAGTTTCTTGAACCCCACAGCTAGTTCAAGTAAGCTTTTCTACAAAATATCCTCTAGAAAAATAAGGTGAAGAATCAATCCAAGTTTTTCATCTTACACCCCAGGAAAGAGGATAAAAATCCACCAACAACAACATATACCCACCAACGCACCGCCAAGGTAACCTTCAAAAAAAATTGTCCCAACAACAAGGTGTACCACCAACACACTACCGAGGTAACCTTCAAACATGACAACATGGATTATTCCTTCGCACAAAAATGCTAAGATAACAATAGTTGCTTGAACCCTATAGCTAGTTCAAGTAAGATTTTTCACAACATATCCTCTAGAAAAATAAGGTGAATAATGAATCCAAGTTTTTCAACATCTCACACCCCAGGAAGAAGGGTAAAAGTAATATAAAAATGGAAAAAAAGATAAAAAATACAAAAAAATAAAAAAAAAGTAAGAAAAATAGTAAAGAGAAATAAAACATTCTTTGAGTGAAAACCACTTTGTGGCTCTCCTAGAACAAGTACCATAGTGAAAACCTAGAAAATAAGCACTATGTGTGAATTAAACATGCATCATTATCTATCACCACTTGTTCATGGCATCCACCCATTCATTTCATAAATCATGTATCCGACCATGGCTTGTCACTGATTAAGGTAAGTTGTTCTATTGGGGGAAACTTCCTAAAATTTGGTCATGGATTAGATTTGGTAGCATCTGATCATGGTCATAAAATAACAAAAGTCAAAAACACTAGAAAACAAATTAAAATAAAATAAAATAAAAAATCGAAGAATAAAAAATAAAAGTAAAAACAAAACAAAATCGTTGGGTTATTCCTTCACTCAAATAGTCTAATATATCAACATTTTTTTGAACCTTATAGCTAGTTCAAGTGAATTTCCCACAACATATCCTCTAGACATAGAAACAGGATATCAATCCAAGCTATCGATGTTGTTTACCCAAAAATAGTTCATGCTTTGAGTCAAACAATCAAACTACATGGTCTCTATGTGCACAATGTAGGAAAGGATCTTAGCCCTTGAGACCCTAGGTTAGTCCCCTTAGGTTTTCAAAATGCTTTATTTCAGCTTAGTCAAAAAATCCTGAAATCCTAAAAACATATAAAATATAAAACATCCAAAAACATTCACAAAATAGAAAAGGTGAAAAAGTTCAAACCAAGTGAACAACGAGCCTCTACATGTACAATGTAGGCAAGATTTATCTTTTTATGAGCCCTCGAGGCCCTCAGTTAGTCCCCTAAAAAAAAAAAACATCATAAAACATAGAAAATAAAAAAGACCCATCTCGTCATCAAAATCCACGATAAACATTTCACACATAATAAATGAACTGTCACAATCATACTTTGACAAAATAAACAAAAAAAAAATCAAAAGAGAGAAATTCCAAGAAAATAATCGCATAAGACTTTACTATAAATAGACAAAAACAATGCCAAAGTATCAACTACCTATCTTTTTAACAAGTACCAACAACATCTTAAGATATGCCTTAACAGATCCATTCCTACGATAGACATGATCAACAATAGATAATCGCCCCACCCTAAATAGATATGGCAAGTGATACTGCAACTTTTTTTTTAATCTTTTTTTGGTCTTACTTTGTGTGATTTAATTTATTGACTCATTCCTAGGATCTCTCAAGGATGTCCATAAAGATTTAAAGAAGGAATGAGGGCAATAGAGGGTCATTTCAATTTGTTGTTTGTAATATATTTGTATAATATTACCATGGTGAATACTTGCTTATTTGGGTATGGAAGTTGTATTAAAATAGTTTGTGAAGCAGTTATATGTTAGGTGCTCTATACTTCTCTGTGTCACTAGTCCAAAATATTTTTCACGCAACCCCCCTTATACTTTAAACAGAGTTTTTGTATATTTGGTATGAAAAAAGATGCTCTTTTTTGTAGAGTCAATGTCCATGCAATATGTTCAAAGTCACATTGGTAATTTATACCCTGGTGCATCGTATCTATTTGCTACAACAAACATGGTTTTTTCAAACTATGAAGTCTCTAAAGTGAAGCAAAAATAACACATCAATCATTATCCATCATCATATTTCTACAAAAATACATCACAATATTTCTTCTAATTAACACCATATCTATATCTATCATCAATATTTATTCTGATTAAAATTCATCCTGCATAAAATATCATCAATACCATATCCATAACTGCATACAAAAATGTTATTAATACATATCATGATGATAATATACCAAAGAAAAATAGTGTGTATCATGTATGGGGAATTCATTTATCAACATAAATCACATCATAAATGAGACAAAGTATGATTCATTCATCCACATAAAATTCATACATCACAAAAGCACAAAAACACATATAAACATACATCATAATATATCACCATCACATAAACATATAATGAGGCTGAGTCATAGAAGGTATATCTCATATATATCATTGTCAGAAAGGGAATATGTCATAAGTACATCATTCACAGTGACACAAGTGTGATATGATAATACAAAATCATTACACATATACAAGGTCTTGACTAGATCAATGAATATATATAACACATGTCTACAAAAAGCCTTTGTGTTATGAAACAACATGAACATCAAGTACCAAGAAAAGTAAGACCCCAATAGGAGGAACGAAACACTATTGACCACCAAAATGATCTGGTTGTCTCATAGACTAATCACCTGCACCTGCACTTGTACCACCAACCGGCCAACCCCAACCAACCAGGGAAAGTTCTCAAAACTCAAAAATCACAATATTTGCATCAACCTAGAGACCCCATACACAAACCTCCCAACAAGCCTGACCAAACTGAGCCTCATACACATTAGGAACCCACCCCTATCTCTCTCCAAACTGGTGACAGACTCAGATTGGTAGATAATCCTCTATCACAGATGAAGAATGGCCAATCAACCAACAGGTTTGTTGACAGTACACAAGTTGATCAATATCCTCTAGCCAAACCTCGTAGCTCATATAAGGTCTCCACATGAAACCAAACATCTCATCAACCCCATAGTGCCAATAATGTAGGTCACCAAACAAGGTGTAATGCATAAATTCCCCATAATGATAAGAGTATGGATTATTCAAAGAAAAATCCTAAATCCCATCTAGACAAGTCATTGCAATATGCTCCCACACCCAAACATGCAAAAGTAACATACCTATAGACAATGACTTCCTGCCTTGATACACCACCTCATGCATATTTTGATAAAGATGAGAAAATAAAAAATCACCCCAGACGTATCTCATACCATGCACTAGAATACTCTCAATACATGTACCCCAGTCCACAAAAAAATGTCGACCTCGTCTATCAGGAACAACCAATCCTGATACCATGCCACAGAGGAAAAGAAAGATAGGATCTGTGTTGTTAGAAAACTTAGATAAGTCAACCTCTGAATTATGAACATCCAAGTGTGCCACACCTAACAAACACTGCATAATGCGGGCACATCATCAATCCCAATACGTAAAAATCTCACCATGAATAGGAAGACGAAGAATCCTCCACACATCCTCGAGAGTGATGGTAGCCTCTTGGTGCAGGAGCACCTTAAGGTCTGTTGGAAGATCTTGGCAATTTTGGCTTGTAGGTGGTTCTAGCCAGCCACCAAGGTAATAAGGACTATGATGTAAAGTCCCAAGGTATAATTCATGTTGTTTAGTGGAAAACTTAGGTTGGTTTAGAACCTTGAGGTTTGGAGAAGTCTTAATCATGAGATTACGCAAATTTGGCAATGTAGTCTTGGCAATTTGGTCTAAAAATTGGAAAATAGCATTAATGTAGTTCTAAGTCTGACCCAAGGGTCCTAGAACAAGAAAGGTATATAATGTCATCCAAACCCTAATACCTGGGTTGGAAGTTCATTTTCACGAATTGAGACTTGGAGAGCATATTGAGTGATTGGAATTCAACAACTTTTGAGTGAATTTTTATGTTTGAGCCTTCATCCAATCAAGAATGGATTGAGAGGACTGGTCTAATGATTTGATTCTTTCTTTTGTGTCATTTAATTACTGTGTGAAGCATTATATTAGCCATTTAATTCAACTAGTTGTAATTTTGAAAGTTTTGGTGTTCTTGGTTACACTACCGGTTAAGGACAGTTTTTGTAAATAATGATCCCCACTTGAACTCCTATGGCAAGGATACCATGGCCACTTGGAATCAAGTAGGGGACTTTTTTTACAGTGTAAATAGTGTGTTTGGAGTCTTGGTTTGCAGGGGAAGAGTTGAATTCATCAAACACTAGGCGAGTGCAAGTGCATTTCGACTAGTGGCTTGGAGAGGACAGCAGTAAAGAAAGCTGCTAAATGGATTGGTTCATTCCAATCAAGAGCATGGGAGTGTGGGCACATGTATTCCAGAAATTTTTGTGAAAGGAGGAGAGTTGAGGAGGTCATTGAAGCCCTCAAAGTTGGAAAAAGGAGCCAAAACCCTAGAAACCCTTGAATTTAGGGGGTATGAGGACAGTCATATGTACGACCACTTGAGAGACCTTACACCTAGTAAATATTGAAGCATAGGGTACCACTAGAAATAATATCCAAAAATATTTGGGGGTTGTTAAGACCGAATTTGAGAAAAGCTAAGAAAACTAGTTTTAGGAGGCATAATTGGCCAAGAAGGCTACAAGGCCCAAAATTGAGTTTTTCAAGAAAGCGATGAACAAAAGGTGAAAGAATCCAATGAGATGGATCGGTGAGGATTCAAAACAACTAAGGAAAAACAAGACTACCCTATCCTAGCCCTGGAGTGGTTAGGACACATTTGGGTCAGTGTGAAGCCCAAGGAAGCCCAATGGTGGAATGGGAATGTTGGTGAAGATTTTGAAATTAGTGGAGAGTCCTACGTGGTGAGA
The DNA here is from genome assembly GCA_007115665.2 of Sequoiadendron giganteum. Classification (NCBI taxonomy): domain Eukaryota; kingdom Viridiplantae; phylum Streptophyta; class Pinopsida; order Cupressales; family Cupressaceae; genus Sequoiadendron; species Sequoiadendron giganteum. Next base: position 536,502,631 of record CM021108.1, read on the forward strand.
GGGGTTTAGGAGTGATCCCTGAGTAGGGTAGAGAGGAATACTCTAGGAAGACCAAAGAATAGGTCTTGGGAAGAGAAAGAGTTCTCTTGAGGTATAGGGCTCCCCATCAAATTGGTATCAGAGCCAATAAAGGCTTGGGAATTGAAACTAGTGAATGTTAGAGAGAAGTGAATCTACAGGAGAGAATACCATGGTGACCAATGCAGAGCTAGCTAGAGACTTGATAGAGCAGCAAGAGAAGAATAGGCATCTTGAAGAGGCTATGGAAGAGATGAAGCAAAAATTGGAAGAATTTTCTGAATCTGCAAGCAAGATGAAGGTACAGTTGTCAGAGGACAAAGACAAGGGTAAATACCAAGTGGAGGAGGACATAGAACTAGAACCTGACCCTCCATTAGCAGAGGAAGCCTTCCTCAAAGCATTGAAGGCATTGAGTGGCAAGGCACTTGAAGGTGTCCCTATGTTCACAGGAAGAATGGATGTCGAGTTGGTTATGGAATGGATAGAGGGAATGGAGAATCACTTTGAATGTGATGTAATTATAGAAACACAAAAGGTGAAGATAACCAAATCAAGGTTAAGAGGAAAAGCACTAACTTGGTGGAAGTTCTTTCAAGAATAAATAGAGATGGAAGGTAAGAGACCCATAGGAAATTGGAAGACAATGGTGGCTAAGGTGAAGGAGAACTATCTACCTAAGGACTATGACATCCAATTGCATAAGAAGAGACAAAATCTCAGACAAAGAGACCTAGATGTAGCAGTATATACAGAGGAGTTCCAAAAACTAAGCCTTAGATCTAGAGTGCAAGAAGTTGAAAGCATCAAGGTTTCTAGGTATCTAAATGGTCTTAGATGGTGCATACAAGAGGATTTGAGTCTCTTCACACTTACTACCCTCCATAGCTACTATCAAATGGCTATTAAGGTGGAAGAGAAACTGAAAAAGAAACAAGATTCCAATACTAGAGGTAAAGGAAGAGGTAGAGACTCTAGAGGTGGACAAAGAGGATGTTTTGGTGGAAGAAGTAATGAGCATAGGAACCAAGGTGATGCTAAGGTTGGTGAACAATCCCATGAGTCAAATAGTAGAGGGGGTTACAGAGGTAGAAGCTCAAACAATGGAGGAAGAGGCAGATCAAGAGGCTTTGGGAGAAGCTCTCATTTTGCTTCCATGAAATGCTACAATTATGGATAGTTGGGTCATTCGGCTTATAGGTGTCCTGACAAGCCAACATCTTCACAAAGTGAGAGGAAGATCAACTATGTTCAAGAAGAGGACTAATCCAAATAATCAGAGGTGAGTCTAGATTCAGATAAAGGTGAGAATCTCATGTTGAGGAGGATTTTGATCAAAGCACCTACCAAGGATGAACACAAACAAAGGAGAGCTCCTTTTAGAGTCAAGTGCAAGATATTAGGAAAGGTTTGCAAGGTCATCATAGATTCAGGGTCTACTGATAATTTCATCTCAGAGGAGGCAGTGCAAAAGTTGAAACTCATCAAGATACCCCATGTGTGTCTTTACAAGGTTACTTGGTTGAACAAAGGGCAGAATATATTGGTCAATGAACAAGTTTGGGTTGAGTTTACTATAGGAAAGTGTCAAGACAAGATACTGTGTGATGTGTTACCAATGGATGCATGCCATTTTATGCTTGGCAGACCATGGCAATATGACAAGGAGGCAGTAGACCATGGCAAGGAGAACAAATATTCATTCAAGAAGGATGGAGTGACTTATAAAATTCAGTCTTTGTTAGAAGAAAACACAGTGGAAAAGGCAGAAACCAGTGTCCTTTTGATGAGTGGAAAGGAATTCCTAAAAGACATCAAGGAAGAAGAAGGATTTTTCTATGCAATCATGTTGAAACCAAAGGAAGAGGAGTTACCTAATCAGCTACCTATGACAGCAGAAGTGAAATAACTATTGGATCAGTTCAAGGATATAATTTGTGAAGGTACACCAGCTACACTACCACCTAAGAGAGCAATCATTCATCAAATAGACTTTATACCAGGAGAAACATTACCTAATAAGGCTGCATACAAGATGACACTAAAGCAGAACAAAGAGATAGCAAGGCAAGTTCAAGAACTTTTGGATCAAGGGCTGATCAGAAAGAGCATAATTCCATGTGTTGTTCCAGTTGTGTTGGCACCTGAAAAGGGAGATAAGTGGAGAATGTGTATTGATTCTAGGGCAATAAATAGGATAACTATTAGATATAGGTTTCCTATTCCTACTATAGAAGATCTAATGGACTGTTTAGGGGGTGCTAAGTACTACTCTAAAATTGATTTGAAAAGTGGCTATTATCATATTAGGATGAAAGAGGGAGATGAATGGAAGCCAACATTCAAAACCACATAAGGGTTATATGAATGGTTAGTAATGCCATTTGGGCTTACAAATGCACCTAGCACTTTTATGAGGGTGATGAATGAGGTCTTGAAGGACTTTATAGGAGTTTTTGTGGTTGTCTACCTAGATGATATTCTCATCTTCAACAAAACAAAAGAAGAACATATGAAGCACCTAGAACTTGTGTTGAAGAAACTTCAAGAGGAGAAGCTCACCATAAATCTTGAGAAAAGTGAGTTCATGAAGAAAGAGTTAGTTTACCTAGGATTTGTAGTGTCTCAAGGGAACTTGAAGATGGAAAAGAGCAAGGTTGAATCCATTCTTAGTTGGCCTACTCCCAAAACAGGGATAGAAGTTAGGATTTTCCATGGATTAGCTCAATTCTATAGGAAATTTGTGAGAAGGTTTAGTGAAATTTGTGCACCGGTTCTTGACACCATCAAAGGAGGACTGAAAACTAAGTTTGTGTGAACCAAAGAAGCCAATGAAGGATTTTAAAGGTTGAAGAGGGAGATAGCTACCCAGCCTATTCTAGTTTTACCAAGTTTTGACAAACCATTGATAATGGAATGTGATGCAAGTAACATAGTAGTTGGGGCTGTTCTAAGCCAAGAAGGAAGGCCAGTGGCATTCTTTAGTGAAAGGTTGAATGAATCAAAGTCTAGGTACTCATCCTATGACTTAGAGCTATATGCTTTGGTGTAGGCTCTTAAGAAGTGGAGGCACTATCTATTGCCAAAAGAATTTGTGGTATACACTGACAATTAGGCCTTAAGTTACATCAGCACCCAAGAGAAACTCAATTTGAGGCACATCAAGTGGATGGAGTTTTTGCAGTCATACACCTTTACCATCAAGCATAAGGGGTTTAACAACAAGGTTGTTGATGCTCTTAGTAGGAGGTTGCTTACTGTCCAAGAGATATAGCTACAAAGTACAGGGGTTGAAGGATTTAAAGATCTATATGAAGGAGATTCTGATTTATGAGAAACATACAAGGTATGTTCTGATTTTGAGAACCATTTTCATAGTGAATATGCTGATTACACATTTCAAAATGGCTTATTGTTTAAGGGGAAGAAATTGTGTGTTCCTAGAGGTTCTATGAGGGAGAATCTGATCCAAGAAAAGCATAATGGCAGTTTGAGTGGTCACTTTGGTTTGAACAAGACATTAGACTTAGTGGAGAGGTTCTATTGGTGGCCTAAAATGTAAAGAGATGTAAGAAGATATGTTGAACAATGTGGAGTATGTCAAAAGGCAAAGGGAACATCAAGCAATGCAGGTCTTTATCAGCCATTACCTATCCCAAGTACACCATGGGAATGCATAAGCATGGACTTCATAGTAGGGCTACCTAGGACACCAACTGGTTTTGATAGTGTGCTTGTGGTAGTGGACAAATTTATCAAGATGAGCCATTTTATTCCATGCAAGACAACACATGATGCAAGTCATATTGCACACCTATTCTGCAAGGAATTAGTGAGGATACATGGGTTGCCAAGGAGCATAGTTGTAGACAGAGATGTGAAGTTTATGGGGCATTTTTGGAAAACTCTTTGGAAGAGGCTAGGAACCAACTTGTCTCATAGCTCAGCATATCATCCACAAACAGATGGAAAGACAGAGGTGATCAATAGAGTACTTGGTAACTTTTTGAGGTGTCTCACTAAGGAGTATGGACAAGGATGGGAACAAGTGATTCCACAAGCATGCTTTGCTTACAATGATAGCACAAATAGGACTACAGGTAATAGTCCATTTGAGATAGTCTATGGTTTACATCCAAGGGGTGTACTTGAGCTTATAGAACTGAAAGGTCATGAAGGAATTAGTGGACCTGCTGATGATTTTGCTCAATCAATGAGAGAGGTTCATGAGCAAGTAAGGAAGACATTGATAGAGGCTAATCAAAAGTTGAAGGCTAAGAGAGATGAAGGGAGAAGAGAATTACAATTTGAGATAGGTGATTTAGTGATGGTATACTTGAACAAGGAAAGGTTACAAAAAGGCATACCAAGCAAGCTGCAGATGAAGAGGATAGGGCCATGTAAAGTGTTGGATAAGTATGGATCCAATGCTTACAAGGTGGAGTTACCCAAGGAGATGTCTATTTCTCCTATCTTCAATGTGAAGGACTTGGTGAAGTATAAAGGACTAGAAATGGATGAAGAATGGTATAGTGCTGAGGTCAATAAGGATGTGGAAGAACTCAAGGTACCTGATCAGATCAGACCACAAGTGGATAAGATTTTAGACTCAAGGGTGAAGAAGACTAGGCACAAGACATAAAAGGAGCACCTAGCGAAGTGGAAACATCAACCAGATTCAGAAGCTACTTGGATAGTAGAGAGTGAATTTTAGAAGTATGGAATTGGTAAGGAGCTCTTGACACCATAGGTTCCTTAACTTCTTTGTTGCAGGGGAAGAATGGTGTAGGAGCACCTTAAGGTCTTTTGGAAGATCTTGGCAATTTTGGCTTGTAGGTGGTTCTAGCCAACCACCAAGGTAATAAGGACTATGATGTAAAGTACCAAGATAGAATTCATGTTTTTTAGTGGAAAACTTAGGTTGGTTTAGAACCTTGAGGTTTGGAGAAGTCTTAATGGTGAGATTACGCAAATTTGGCAATGTAGTCTTGGCAATTTGGCCTAAAAATTGGAAAATAGCATTAATGTAGTTCTAAGTCTGACCCAAGGGTCATAGAATGTAGGAGAAAGGTATATAAGGTCATCCAAACCATAATACCTGGTTTGGAAGTTCATTTTCATGAATTGAGACTTGGAGAGCATATTGAGTGATTGGAATTCAACAACTTTTGAGTGAATTTTTGTGTTTGAGCCTTCATCCAATCAAGAATGGATTGAGAGGACTGGTCTGATGATTTGAGTCTTTATTTTGTGTCATTTAATTACTATTTGGAGCATTAGATTAGCCATTTAATTCAACTAGTTGTAATTTTGCAAGTTTTGGTGTTCTTGGTTACACTACCGGTTAAGGCTAGTTTTTGTAAATAATGATCCCCACTTGAATTCCTATGGAAAGGCTACCATGGCTACTTGGAATCAATTAGGGGACTATTTTTATAGTGTAAATATTATGTGTGGATTCTTGTTTTGTAAGGGAAGATTTGAATTCATCAAACACTAGGCGAGTGCAAGTGCATTCTGGCTAGTGGCTTGGAGAGGACAGCAATAAAGAAAGCTGCTAAATGGATTGGTTAGTGACAATAAATAGCATGGGAGTGTGGGAACGTGTATTCCATACATGTGTGTGAAAGGAGGAGAGTTGAGGAGGTCATTGAAGCTCTCAAAGTTGGAAAAAGGAGCCAAAACCCTAGAAGCCCTTGAATTTAGGGGGTATGAGGACAGTCATATGTACAGCCACTTGGGAGACCTTACACCTGGTAAATATTGAAGCCTAGGGTACCACTAGAAATAATATCCAAAAATATTTTGGGGTTGTTAAGACTGAAATTGAGAAAAGCCAAGAAAACTGGTTTTAGGAGGCATAATTGGCCAAGAAGGCTACAAGGCCCAAAATTGTGTTTTTCAAGAAATCGATGAACAAAAGGTGAAAGAATCCAATGAGATGGATTAGTGAGGAGTTAAAACAACTAAGGAAAAACAAGACTACCCTATCCTAGCCCTGGAGTGGTTAGGACACATTTGGGTCAGTGTGGAGCCCAAGGAAGCCTAGTGGTGGAATGGGAGTGTTGGTGAAGATTTTGAAATTGGTCGAGAGTCCTACGTGGTGAGAGGGGTTTAGGAGTGATCCCTGAGTACGGTAGAGAGGAATACCCTAGGAAGAACAAAGAATAGGTCTTGGGAAGAGAAAGAGTGCTCTTGAGATATAGGGCTCCCCATCACCTCCCCTATAGGAAAATGAAAGGAGGGTGTCTCATATTGCCACCTCTCCACAAGAGTAGTCATCATCATTGTATGTGTCCAAATTAGAGGCATGTAACAAATATAAAGTAATCCCACGGTGTCAAGGATTTCCTACTCTAATGCACCGAAATGGGAAATTGAATCGAACAACTAATGCAAACGTCTCTCTCCCATCATAAAAATTTGGAGACTTTCCTACAAATCGTTATAAACCAAGATGTTAGGGTTTCACTCTAAACAAGCAACACAATAAGAGCATGATGACAAATGAAATTTATGATGACAAACAGACGCATGCTAGGGTTTAGTACAAATGCTAGAATAAAATGACATAAGGAGAAGTCAACTACTAGGTTCTAGGGAAAGTGCTCAATAATAACCAAACAAGAGCGTTGTTTTCAGGCAACAACATAGGTTTAGGTCAAAAGCATGAAGTAGGGGTGTTGTTTTCAAACAATAGCATAGTTTTAGGTCAAAAGCATAGAAACAAGGGTGCAAGTTTAGGTCAATAGTGCAGTTCTAGGTCAATAGCACAATTTTCAGACAATAGCACAGTTTTAAGACAAAATCATAAAACAATAGTGCATTTTTCAAACAATAGCAAAATTTTCAAGCAACTACATAGTTTTCATAGAGAAAAAGTGCCAAAACCAGTGCAACTACATAGAAATCTCAAAGAAAACACTATTGACTGATATAACTTTGTACACGTATAACGAGATTAAAAACATGTTGAAACTAAAAAGCGAGAAGGTACATATTGAGCCACCCATGCCTAAAGTATATCCAAATTTTTGAACAAGCTCAAAACGAATTGGGGAAACCTCAAATCTCAGCATCCTTCCTCAACAACTGATAGAATGAGAAATCCACAGACAAGAATTAGCAAGAGGATCAAAACACAAATGAGCCAATTTGAAGACAAATTGCCTATATAACACCTCAATAAAACTCTAATTTCATCTAGAAAACCCTAATTACACTTGGGGAATCTTCCTACTTTCAAATTAGAAGCTCTAGAAAGCATTGGAATGAGAAACAAACACAAATTGATATAACATTTTATCTGAAAACATCGAAACGAGAATACAAAAGTGTCAAGAGCTTGACCTCAAAGCTTGAAATTTTCAGTCAACCTCTTGAGGGAGTAGCATAGATTCCTACCATCATTCCATTGAATAGTGGGGCATAGTGGGACATAATTTTTTTTTAGAAACTTGATCTTAAAAATAGAATCTTTGAAACAAAGCAACCAGTACTTTATATCAAAGAGGGGGAAAATATGGACATGTAAAATTGACTTAATACCTATCACATACCTTGAACAATATTGAACATCATCTAACAACGTTAAACATAATCGAAAAACATCAAACAAAATTGAACAACCTCAAATAACATCAAACAATATTGAACATCATCCAATAACATCTCAAAATGATTTGGAATTATCCCATAACATCTTGGAATGACTTGGATTTGTCCCGTAACATCTCAAAATGACTCAGCATTGTCTCATAACATCTCTAAATGAATCAGAATCATCCTTGAACATCTCATAATAACATGGAATCATCTTGTAACATCTCAAAATGACTTAGAATCATCTCATAACATCTCAAAATGACTCAGAATCATCTTGTAACATCTCAAAATGACTTAGAATCATCTTGTAACATCTCAGAATGACTCAAAATCATCCTGTAATATCTTGGAATGACTCAAAATCATCTCATAACATCTCAAAAATGACTTAGATTTGTATTGAAACATCTCATAATATCTCAGAACCATCTTGAAACAACTCGAAATCATCCTGTAATGTCTCAAAATATCTCGAATCATCTCGAAATCACCCTAGAACATCTCAAAATCATCCAATAATGTCTTAGAACATCTCAAAATCATCTCACAATGTTCCCACATCACACCACATCAAAACGACATCAAAAACCCTAATTCCTCTATTACTTGAATAATACAACATTATTTGATTAATTCATGTTTCATCATTTCGACCAATTAAATAAATAAACTTTATTTAATAAAGTCCTAATCTTACTTTATTTCATCGTGATTGATGAAATAATGCCAATATTTAATTAAGTCACTAAAATTAGATTAAATTATTAAATAATAATTTAATTATGACACTTTCCCTCCAAATTTTGAATAATTAAATCAAACTATTTAAATTAATTATCAAAAATCAAATCAAACTAATGAATTTTTTTTTGCCAAAGTCAAACTTTGATTTGCACATTCAACTCCAAAAAGGAATTAATTAATTAAATCAATTAACTCATATACCTCACCCACTTTCTAATTGAGTAAATTATGATTGTTGACTGAGCAATCTAATTTGTTAACTAATCAATCCAAATTTTTAACTAATCAATCACATTCCTAAGTAATCCATCGAATTCCTAACTAAGCCATCAAAATCCTGAATGATTTTTCTAAATATGTTAACTGGTCAATCACATCCTTGATTAGCCAATCTATTTCTCAATCACCAAAATTGTGCAATCAAATTTGCATAATTTTCTCATGTCTAAATCCTCTCAACACACTCTGACTGTTAATTTGGATATTCTTCAACATGATCCTAATCATTCATTTCAAATCTCATTTTCTATATAAAAAACCCCTTTCCTCACAAATAAGGATCAAAGAATCAACATACATCGAGCAACGAAGTGCTGTCAAGAACACCATTGATAGAGCTTCACCATTTCTTAGATCAACCAACCAAACAATCACTCTTCAAGCTTTTGCACATGAACTTTGAATGCTCCATGTTAATAAGAACAACCCAACATCAGGCGAATACACTCCACTATGGGATGCTAAGACTGTGTTATTCTTGTACATTTGTTTCTATACTCATAGATTCATTTATGCATGCTAGAATAAATTAGTTTAATTTCATATTTGTAGGTTTATATCTTAGATAAATATGTTTAATCTTAGTTTAAATTCTTGGATTTGACATGTTTTTGATCCCTTTTCTAGTCTAACATTCTCCCACTCACACAAATACATTTTATTTTTTTTCCTTCAAGTTTTTTGTGTTTTTATAACTTAAAACTTTAGTGCATTGATATTTTTTTCTAAAATTTTATTTTTTAAATAAATATTAAAATGTAGTTGTTTCCATTCAATGTCAACTTTTATATTAATATTTATCTAAAATACAAAAAATATTATACCATCTTGATATATATTCTTTTATCTAGTGCATCATACTTTTTTCAATTTTTTAAAATAAGTTTTAGTATTTTTTCTTGACTGGTAATCAACCTAATATTTGGTGTTGATAACCTACTTTCAGTAAATATAAAAAATAAAATATAAATAATAATTAAACTATTAAAATATCTATATTTTTTAAAACTACACTTATGGATCTATGGGTATTTTTTGTATTTCAAAAAAATATTATTTACATGAGTAAGAGTTGTTGAAACATCAAATTTTTCAAATAATCATATATTTTTCGATAAATTGACCACAAATTAGTAACATTACATATGCATTTAACTTATTATCCTCCACTCTAGCAAGAAAAATCTTTGAGAAATCATCTCATTCTATAACCCAAGTTCCCTCTATGATCTAGAAGTTTGAGGTATTCATTTTTTAAGATGTTGATGAATCAATTAGGAGGGTCATAACAAAAATCAAGGTCCATGAACAATTAGAGAAGCCTTGAAATGAATATCACATCTCCTTTCGTGTATAAACGTAAAAATTATTAAAAGATTAATGTTAATAGATAAATGCACAAGCCTAATTTTATTAATAAGTGGATAGTGGAATCATGCAATAGATAGTTATTTAAAAATGAATGATTAAACACATGAGGAATATTTGACACTTAGGCCATGAAAAGAAATGGGTTTGTAAATACTCTCCATTATCAGTTAAGTAGACATGGAGAATTAATGGCATGTTTGAGTAGGAATGTTACACCTCTGCAAGAAAATGAATATAACGGTAGTAATAATTGAAAGGAGTGGCAGTTATGGGCTCTTCTTTGGCCGCATAACCTTATCAAGGAAGAGACTCATTAATAAGAAATAGTGAAGGGAAGATGAAGGGGGGAGATAGAATATTTTAACCATCCATTTTTCCTTTACTCTACCCCTCTCTCCCCACCATTTCTCTTTCTCATTATTTTCTTGCTTTTCTTTCTGATTGGTGGGGTCTTTTTCATCTCGTACCCATGACTTCTACTTCACTCCTAGTTTTGTTTCTTGACCCTACTCATTTGCATAATAGTTGAATTTAGATTAAGGCAAGACAACTATATTGGAGATCCCAATGGGTGAGCACATGGTGGGAGGCAATGATATGGAACATATACTAATTCAAACTAATCTCACCCTTTCTTCCATGATGTGTGGAAAAATTTGATATTCTACACTTGTGGGTCAAGATCTCTCCTGTTGGTTGTCCATTCGATATACTACAAGACTTCTTGTAAAAGGTAATGCTTTCCTGCCTACAATAGTCAAAGATAATTGAAGATGCATTGTTTTGCATATGTCACCCTCCTCATCAATTTTACTTCATTTTCATAGTATATAATACCAAGAATAAGTTTGAATCATCTATCGACTAGTGAAATAACATTATAATTTTATGGGACTTCATATTAATTACTATTTGATTAGAGAACTCTTCCTGTTACGTCAAAAATCACATCTTGTCTTTCTTTTTTGATTTTCCTTAAACATGATCTATCGAATAAGACAATATGTAGTCATATATCTGATCATTAATTTTGATACAAAGGATAAAACTAATATACTTGTTGCTATGTCATTCTTCTTTCTCTTTAAATTTGAGAAGTTTTGCCCTTGTCTAGTCTACCCTTTAGGTTTGCACTTGACTTTTCATCAGGTTCTTTTATCAAATATTTTGCTAACATAGTCTCTAGTACACCTCTAGATTCCCAAATAGAAGATACGTGGTGAATGTAAACCATTCAATGAAGCTTTGTTGTAGTACCTTACCCTCATACTTTAGTTTTTAGTTGTAATTCTCTTATCTTATGTCTCGAACCACATCTTGTTGAATATTTAATACCTTGAGAATTGGTTTTGCATCTTGCATGCATGTCCATCTTATAATTGTGTATCAATGATATATGGGTGTCGATGGGTCTCAAAAACACAAGTTTGAACCACAAGAGGTTACCAAGCTCTCACAATGCTTTTGGCCAATGTACAAGGCCAATCGATGCAATTGAACCTTCTTCTCTTTAGGTTCTTCTAGAACAAGGTGGGTGTACCTAATGAATGATGCAAATTTAAATGTGTTTCCTTTTTTATCAATCTATCCACAATGGCAATGGGTAGTGGACCGATAAAATTACTACACCTACTCCTACTCCTACTGCACAAATGAAAGGTTTTTGAATAAATTGTTTGATATGAATTTGTATCTCTAGGTTGTGGATGATTAGTGCCTTCTATCCACGTGGGAAATGGAGTCAAAAAATGATATTTGTTTCCTCTTATTGGCTTAACTCTAGTTGTTAGGCACTCTGAAAATTCTATGGTTGGCATAAAACTTTACTAAGTCTATGACTTGCATAAATAGTGCTGGAATGTTTCTCTATCAGGTTCTTCTTTAACTATCCAAAAGAAATCTTAAAAGCACTATGACTTATTAAAAGATTTTAATTCTAACTTGCAAACACCAGTAAATTAAATCACACAAAATGAGAGTTCATTTTGATAAACCAGAGATATACTTGATATAATAATTTAAATGATTAAAATATCTCATGTTGGAGACAACCAAAAAATAAATAATATGTATTATTTTATCACAACAACTAAACACCAAAGAGAAATTCACCTATTTAAAACATTAGTCTTCATTCCTTTTGTTTCAAGAAAAGTTTGTACATGTTTCCCATCCTAGTCCCTTATCGGGAGAAAATCTGACTTATGTTGTCTAACTACTATTTCCCTTACTTCTACTGCCCCACTATCTTGAATTTTCAAATTATTTATACATCATATCTGAAGATTCATGACCCTTCACTTTTCTGGTAAAACCGTTTACATTCTTCAATAGAGTTTAAAATATTTAATTGTGTTGCCTCTAGGAAAATTAAATATCTTTTACATAGTTATGCATTTGATTTTATTTTAATACTTTACCGGCCTTCAATATTTCACTTTATACCTTGACCAGTCTTCATATTTATTTCGTCGTGCCCCTCATTATACTTATCGCTATACCGTGTTCAACCTATTGTCCGATCACGGTATTGTGGTGGCCAGCCTTTACCATCACCTCTTCTATTACTGCCTTATCGTGGTCAACTCCTCATCCTCCTATGGTGTCACGGTGCCAGCATTTACAGTCACACTAACTATCTACCGCACCATCGTGGTTCCTTCTCTGGTCAGCTACGGTACTACAACATCCAACTGTCATTTCTTTCTCTCCTCCTACCTCTCTACTACGGTCTTCTTCATAACCATCATTGGTACCGTGGTGTGACCGTTAAGCATCATCTCACTACTTCCTCTTGGCCACCGCAGTCACCACAGTCTATGGTTTAACCATGCGGGGTGTAGTGGTAGACATTTTCTTCTTTTCTTCACCAATTATCTCACCACCAATGCAATACCGCAGTCAATGAATTGACTGAACGTGGTGTGGCGGTAAAACCTCATGCCAGCTTGTTATCCACCACTGCCCTACCATAGGCCCCTTTGTGGGAGGCCACAGTAAAGTGGTAAGTGACATAGGATGAGAATGTTAAGGTAGCGATAAGGGTATAAGTCACTTATAGCACATTGGATGGCGATGAAGTGAATTTTTGTATGAAAAAGATAGGAAAATGGACATAAATGAATTAAATCAATTAGGCTTTAATGGTAAATATGAGGTTTAAATGAGAAAAACCCTTAGGATTTTAAATGGAAATTTTGGTTCTAATAGTGCTCCTATTGGGGATGAGTGATTTTGCAAATCACTGCAAGAATCCAAAATTTTGGTAGAGCAGACCAAGACATGAATGAAAATGGAGGCAAATGGAGGGAATGAAAAGTGAAGGACATAAAAGGTGGAGCAAGTGAAAAATGGGAAGCCCTAGAATACTGTACATGGAAAGAAAACAAAATATTTCAACAAGGGCGCTTCTAGGAATGTCCATGTACTAGGAAACCCATACCCTTCCTAAACTACTATGCATGGAAAAGAATTCTTAAAGAGGTTTTCTTAAAAATTGTCCATGCACTAGCTATCCTTGTCCTATTTTTCTACTATGGTTCAAGAAATTAAACCATAAGGGATGGCCCCAGGCCACCCCAAAAGAAAAAACTGTACTTTCCTCTGTCATAAACTTTATTCTGAATAGAGCTCATCAGGTTTATTTTGAAACTATCCATTCCACCTGCCCTGCAACATGCATTGTCATTGAAAAACTTCCGAAAATCATTATGTTCAACTTTAATTGCACTCATTTCACCATTCTGCATTTCATCATTTTTATTATCATATGAAAAATATTTATCACCCTCAGCATACAAAGTGTATCCACATTCAACAAAACATTCATAGGGATGCTCACTTTCCTATGTTTTTGAATGATCAAGCAACTGTACTGGGACTTGAAAATATGAATACTCCTTATGGCAACCAAAAAATTCAACCTCATCAACATCCTCTAAAAAAATCAAATTAGAGCTACTCTCCATTTCTTTCCTTATCACCAATTGGCACTGACACGCACTTTTGATTCATACAGTCATCCTTATACATACTTGAATCAACAAATGATGGACACTCATCATCAATTACATGCAAACCAATATCTTCCTTTTGCAGGAAAATTTTTTTCGAGTCACATACCTTTTCTTGGATAGACATGGATCTTTGATCAACTTCAAATAATTCCTCATCACTGTGAGAGATACACATGTGGTCATATGAATTATTACTTTCACTATCAAAATAAATGTAGACTGGAGCCAAAACTTTGGAATCATATTCATGTGCACATATCTAGTATTTAAGAGTCAATAAAACTAAAACTTGCTCACTATTGAGTGAACACATTTCATCCAAATCTCCTACTATTTCTCCAACTTCTTGATCTCCATATGAATTGCAACAATCATCCTGTTGTAGATCAACATCCACCATTTCATCTTCATAATCTAGATCACAATCTATTATGCAAGAGAGAATTTGCATATGTTCATTGTTGGATGGCACGATATCCTCTTCTAATTTAGCTTCTAAAGCAGTGATGATGTACTCCCCAAATGATGTATCCCCACCAATATCATTAATGTTGCAATCATCTTCCAAATCTGAAAAATTATCATTAGAAATCCCAATGACACATTTATCCTCCTTTGGCTACATTATTTGATCATTCATGATATCACTATTAGATTCATTGTTTCCAGTATCCATGTATCTTGTCCCAAGCATGGAATCAATAAATTTATTTAATACATCAAAGGCATGTTATTTTGATGACTCTGACCAATAAACTGATTCAGGCTCCAATGCTCTTAGAAATTGTGCAACAAACATGGGTCTTGTAGGCCTACAATAAGGAGGTAATTGCATACAGATGTATACCATCCTATTGTATAGAGTTTTCATCCTCTCCTTCATATTTCCTTATGTCAAAAAATGTATCTAAGGGTTTCACATTCTAATTCTGTAATGGAGTCTTGGCTTTCAATATGTACATCATCATCTTTGTCATCATACTGGCTCAATAATATTTCTTCCAGATCCTCCCATGAAGATATACTTTGCATAGGAAAACTTTTAAACCATTCCCTTGCACTATTCCTCATAGATCTTGAAAAACATTTCATAATGACATCCTTTGGATAAATTTGAAAGTTGACAATGAAATTCCAGAATCGTTCCATATGCTCATAAGCTGATTCATCCCATTCTCCATGAAATTTAGGGATATGCATTAGAAGTTTTATCAGTTCGTAGGGGTAAGGATTTTGGTAGCCTTGGACATTACTAAAGTTAAATGGTTTATCAATAATTGAGACAAAATTTGGAGGGCCATATGGGTTTTGGTAGATCATTGATCTCTTTTTGAGAAATGGAAGATGAATATTCATTTGATGTAATGGTTGTGGTGCATAAGTTTTTTGATGTGAATAGAGCACATTATCTCCATTGTCGAAGTTCTTAGTTGTATCATGTGATGCCTATGGTGTCCAAGATAACCTGGTATTTGTGTCTTCATTGTCAATGTATGATGGCCTATTTGATGATGTATTTGGAACACATTTGGCTCTCAACTGCAATAGTCATTGTTCCACTTGTCATGTTTTTCATTTCCAGTATAACCTTTTGTTCCAATTCTTCAAAATCTTTCATTGACCGGTGTCTTCTTTCTACTCATGACATCTTGACAAAATATTAATACTCCACAACATCCATGCATTATATATCAAATTAAAATAGATTCTCCACCTACTTTTCCAAAAGAAGGAAAATGAAATGGATTGCTTTGGTTTGCCCTAGCGAAATCTCCAAAACAATAAAACTTTATTGACTCTGTAAATGGAAAGGCTGGAAAATATTCTTGAGTAAATCCCTAGTGGAGTCGCCAAACTTTTGGGTCTCAAAAACATAGGTTTGAATCGCAAGAGGTTGCCCAGCTATCACAACACTTTTGGCCAGCATACAAGGCCAATCGATAAAATTGAACCTTCTTCTCTTCAGGTTTTTCTAGACCAAGGCAGGTGTACTTAATCAACGATGCAGATTTAAATGTGTTTCTTGGTTGATCAATCTATCCACAATGACAATGGGTAGTGGAAAGATAAAATTACTACACCTACTCCTACTCCTACTGCACAAATGAAATGTTTTTGAATAAATTGTTTGATATGAATTTATATCTCTGGGTTGTGGCAGATCAGTGTCTTCTATCCCCATGGGAAATGGAATTAAAAAATGATATGTGTTTCCTCTTATTGGCTTAACTCTAGTTGTTAGGCACTTTGAAAATTCTATGGCTAGCATAAAACTTTACTAAGTCTATGACTTGCATAAATAGTGTTGGAATGTTTCTCTATCAGGCTCTTCTTTAACTATCCAAAAGAAATATTAAAACCACTATGACTTATTAAAAGATTTTAATTCTAACTTGCAGACACGAGTTAATTAAATCACACAAAATGACAGTTCATTTTGATAAACTAGAGATATACTTGATATACTGATTTAAATGATTAAAAGATCTCAAGTTGGAGACAACCAAAAAATAAAGAATATGTATTATTTTATCACAACAATTGAACACCAAAGAGAAATTCACCAATTTAAAACATTAGTCTTCATTACTTCTATTTCAAGAAAAGTCTACATGTTTTCCATCCCAGTCCCTTCTCGAGAAAAATATAACTTATGTTGTCTAACTACTATTTCGCTTACTTCTACTGCCCCATTATCTTGAATTTTCAAAATATTTATAAATCATATTCGAAGAGTCATGACCCTTCACTTTTCTGGTAAAACCGTTTACAATCTTCAAAAAAGTTTAAAATATTTAATTATGTTGCCTCTTGAAAAATTAAATATCTTTTACATAGTTATGTGTTTGATTTTATTTTAATACTTTACCGGCCTTCGATATTTCACTTTATACCTTGACCGGTCTTCATATTTATTTCCTCGTGCCCCTTATTATACTTATCACTATACCATGGTCAACTTGTTGATCAGTCATGGTATTGCGGTGGCCAGCCTTCACCGTCACCTCTTCTATTATCGCCTTACTGTGGTCAGCTCCTCATCCTCCTGTGGTGTCACGATGCCAACATTTACAGTCACACTAACTATATACTACACCACTAGGGTTCCTTCTCTAGTCAGCTATGGTATCGGGGCAACCAACTGTCATTGCCTTCTCTCCTCCTATTGCTCTACCATGGTTTGCTTCCTAACCATTAGTGGTATCGTGGTGTGACCATTAAGCATCATCTTGTTTCTTCCTCTTGGCCACCGCAATCACCATGGTCTTTGGTTTAATTGTGCGCAATGTAGTGGTAGACATTTTATGCTTTGCTTTGTCGATTATCTCACTGCCACCGCAATACCATGGTCAATGAATTGACCACACATGGTGTGGTGGTAAAACCTCATGCTAACCTATTATCTACCACTGCCATACCGCAAGCCCCTTTATGGGAGGTCATGGTAAAGCGGTAAGTGACATAGGATGTGAATGTTAAGGTAGCAGTAAGGGTATAAGTCACTTCTAGCGCATTAGATGACGATGAAGGGTATTTGTGTATGGAAAAGATAGGAAAATAGACATAAATGAATTAAATCACTTAGGCTTTAATGGTAAATATGAGGTTTAAATGAGAAAAACCCTTAGGATTTTAAATGGAAATTTTGGTTCTAATAGGTGTGTTCAAACTAAATACCACCCCTTTATATCGGCTATGCTTGTGATCCTGGCATGCGAGTTAAATTAGCTTGTGTTTGCAATAATCCCTATTTTCTTCTTCCCATCACTATGACATTAATGGCAGTCTTCACATCTTTTGAGACAGCTAAACCCAATGAATGTTCCCTTTTATTCTTCCATTCTTTAGTGTGTTAATTCTTTTAATCTTTTAGTCCAAAAGTAGCAAGACATGATCCACAAATTTTAACTGCCAAATTAGGAGGAAATAGGGGTCTATCCCATTGATATCTAGAGTGGATTTTCACTTGAGACTACACACTTGTAGACCATTTTCTTAAGGAATATTGTCTAGCTATGAACCCCTATCCTATTCCTACACAAACACAACAAATAAACACATAGTTAGGTTCATATACAAGATAAAACAAGGATTCCCCATGAAATCCATTTACTATGCTCAAAATAGGTAAAACAAGAAAAAAACATGAAAAACTAAAGCAATCCTAATTAAGAAAACAAACTCTTGATCCCATGGGGGAATTGGTGCCAATTGGTGTGTCAAAATTGGCCCTTTCCCAACTCCTTTGTTGCAATGTCGATGATTTGTGGATGATTGAATCTCCTTGATGAGATTTTGGCATAACCTTGCTATGAAATTATGAAAATGATGAACAATTCTATGAAGTAGGAAAAATTAGCTCTCAATGTGAAGAGAGTAACATTGCTCAAATTGTGGATGATTGAATGAGAGGAAGAGTCTCTCATTTATAGATTTCCAATTTGGAAAAGAGAGTGAAATTGAACAATGTGGGATCATTCAACATCCAATGGCCAAGTTCCACTTGTCAAGATATGAATGGTTGAATGTTGTGTACATTTTGGTCAATGTGCATGATAAATGCCATTAGGTGGAATTTGAAATTGAGGAAATGACATGTGAGAGGGAAAAAAGAATGAAGTTAATGCCACTTGGCTTAATGCACAAGGACATGTAAGAGGAGGGAATTATTTGTTGGAAGGACAAATCCACTTGGATTTTGAATTCAAATTTGAAAGAATATTCCTCCTTTATTCCATGTTGAGAGAAAATAGGCATTTTAATAAATCAAAGTAATTGATTTATTGTGCAAGTTGTGTTCTCTAGAGGATGTGACGTGGATTAATATTAAATTAATCATGGTTTAATTAATTTAATGAGGAATTAGGAGATGTGAAAATTTAGACTTAAATTTGATTTAAATCAAAATTGAGAGGAAAAATTTAAAATAAATGTTTTGATGTATTTAACCAAAGGGGATAATGTTAGATTAAATCAAATAATTTTTAATTTATTCAATTTAATTAGAGGACTTTAGGGATTTAAGAAAATAAGATGAGTTATTTAATTAAAGAGGGATTGAGGATTAATTAAATTAAATTGATTAATTTAATCAACAAGGGAGTAAGACCTAATTAAATAAATGATGATTTATCTAATTAAGAGATGAAAAAGTGATGATAAGATGAGAGTATGATTTAGGATGAAGCGATGTTAGTAATCAGGATCAAGTGTGTCAGTATATTTTCCATGTCTACACTAGCAATTCATATGTATTGTCTATCATGTCGACTTGTGCATAGCGTCCTCCTTATTCACATTTTTTGGGGGTTGATTACATTAAAGGCATTGTATCAAATAGATAATGTTCTTGTCATTTTCTTCTACTCATTTGTGATTTCAATCTATAATTAGATGTTCATCGGTAATATATAAGGTTGTCATCTCCTTGTGAGATGAAGCCCATCTCTCACCCCCATTCGAAAATGAGCCGAGTGTAATATTAGATCAATCCAAATGGCTTGATTCTCTTGATGATATTTAACCAGGACCATGAAAGATCTTGGATATTTTGGTTAGATGTTGTGGTTGTTTTTCTGAAATATTGTTGTCATTGATGTCAACACTATTAGCATTTTAATCTGCTTAAGGCTATATATGTCGAGGAGATTGAGAAAATTGTAAAAAATATAGTGCAAGTAGCCAGTGGAGTTGAGAAGGTCAGAATGATGGAAAGATTTGTGAATTGAAGATCTGAAGGTGCACTTCAAAGGGTTTGGTGTTGAACCTTTCTAGTATGTTGTCTGAAAGTTTCAATGGTGCACATGAAGTTTTGTGGAAGTTATGATGATCTATATACCTATAGTTATTCAGTCTCTATAGATGGTATTCTTGGTCAAAGAGGATGAAATTATGGTAATATCATGTGTTTCTCATGTTCCTATGATTTTCATGTATGAGTCTATATTGTGCTCCATCCTTGGTGTACATCCGCAATGATTGGAGTGTTTGTGATTAGAGATTTTTCTGATATGTGTCTGAGTGTTCATGTTCTTGGCCAACATTGTGGTGTTAGTGTGTTGTGGATCCATGAGGATTAATATTTTATTGTTTGGCATGTTTGGAGATGTTTTTTATGTCCTCACTATGTTATGGCCGACTTGTGTTGGTACGAATTGAAATTTATTCATGTATCAAGGCTGATAGTTGTAATTTATTTCTTATTTGTGGCCGACTGATTAGTGGATGCAAACCCATGAAGCGGATATATATACAAGATTATTTTCCTCATTTAGAGTGTGCTCAAGTGTACAAGTGATTTGCAAGTGTGAATAAAGGTTAGATCATTCAGAGCAGAGTGTGGAAGAGTTGAAGAGGTTTTAGTGTGCCTAATTGGAACTATAACCAGGTTTTTGCAGAAGCTATTTTCTTAGTTCAAATTCATCAGATGGATTTAATTTGATTATTGTATGTAAGACAGTGATCCTTCCCTTTGATCAATGTGCTCTAGGCAGTGTGCCTAAATGCAAGTGCATTCTCTTTTTATTCTTCATTATACTTCTAATAGGGTATAATGTTGTGGAATAACATCCACCGTGGTTTTTCCCCTCACAGGGTTTCCATGTATAAAATCTTTGTGTTTGTGTGCATTTGATGTGTTTTTCTTATGCTTGCATTATTAATTATCAGATTTGTGATATAGGGATCGGTTAAAGTTTGATTTTGGAAACAACTAATTCACCCCTCCTCTTAGTTGTCTATCCTTTTTTTTCAACAATTGGTATCAAAGCTAGTTCCTTTGAAAGAAGCCTAACAACTTAAGGTGATCCGAGATGGCATCATTTAAAAAGGATAGTCCTAGATTCGATATTAAAAAATAATCTCTATGGAAAGTCAGGATGGAATGTCATTTGAGGTGCATTGGTGAATCTTTCTAGTAGATGACACAAATTGCATATAATATTCCTTAGAATGGTCCCTCCTCTGAAGATGATATCACACAAGTAGAAATTAATACTAGGTTAGTAGAAACACTGGTGAGTGTTTTGATATATTTAGAAATGAAAAATGTGATAAGTTTGAAGATTGCATATCAGATTTGGAAAAAATGGAAACATTGTATGAAGGATATGCACTAGTGAAAAGTGCTAAGCTACAAAGTCTAAAAGGAAAATGGGAGAGCTTGAAGATGAGTGAAGATGATAACATCTTTTCCTTCTCACATAAGATAAATAAATTGGTGATGGACATTAGATGTGTTGGTGGAACTATGAATGATGACGAAATTGTGGCTAAGATACTTAGATTTGTGCCCCCTTCCTACAAGATAAAATTTCATGCTATTGATGAACTCAGAATAGTGATAAATATTACAAAATATATGTTGATTGGAAAACTTTCTACATTTGAATTAAGTGAATTTGGTGAGTCTTCTCCTAAGACTAAATCTTCTTTCAAGGCAACTATATCCAAGAAAATAGATATGATTCAGGAGAGAGTTCCTAGAGAACATTTAGATATGAAGATGAGATGAAGTGGATTGAAGATGAAGAAAGGGAATTGGAAGAACTGGAAGCATTGATTGTGAAAAGAGAATCAAGAGGTCATAGTAAGTACAAAGGAAAGTTACCTATTCAATGTTTTTCTTGTAGTAAAATAGGTCATTTTTCTACTAGATGTCCTTAAAGAGTTTCAAAATATAAGCCTGATAATACTAGATTTAGAAAATGTTGTTATGCTGAAGAAGGTATAACTGATCAAGAATCTGATAAAGAAACTGGAAATCAAGATGAATGGGTATTTATTGCTATCAAAGAAAATGGTCAGGTGTCCATTGAATCTGCTAGTAATGTAAATGTTGAGAAAGCTCTTGCAGTCAAAGTTGAAGAGAAATATGAGTGGGTAATTGACAGCGGATGCTCACATCATATGACCAGTGACAAAGGAAAATTTGGAAGCTTGAAAAACTATGATGGTGGTGTAGTGATGTTCGGTGACAACACTTTTGATGTGATTCGTGGTAGAGGCACTATTTCTTTTGGTGGTAAGCACAATACTGATGATGTTCTTTATGTAGAAGGCCTAAAGCATAAATTGTTGAGTGTTGGACAAATGGTAGACAAATGCTACAATCTATAATTCAAGAATGGTAAGCGCAGAATAATAGGAAGTTTAGGAAATATAATTGTTTCAGGAACAAAGACAAAAGTTAATATCTTTCATTTAAGCATTGCTAGTCAAAGTTGTTTGATTGCTCAAATTGATGTAAGACAATTATGGAATAGGAGGTTATGTCATGTGAACTTTGATAACATTGTCAAGATAATTTCTACTCAAGCAGTCAAAGATTTACCTAAGTTAGTGAAGCCTACTAACACTATGTGCAAGGAATGCCAGATGTAAAAGAAAACAAGAAATTACTTTTGGAGCAAACAATACAGCTCTAATGGAGTACTAGATTTGATACATACTGATCTATGTGGTATTTCAAGAATCAAAATCCTACAAGGTGGAAGGTACTTTATGTTACTCATTGATCATTTTTCTAAGATGATATGGGTCGCTTTCTTAAGAGAAACACATGAAGCACTAGAAAATTTCAAAAAATTTAGATCTATGGTAGAGAATGAGACAAGTCAAAAGATCAAATGTCTAGGGTCAGACAGAGGCGGTCAATTTACTTCATGGGAATTCAATTATTTTGTGAAGAGCATGGTATTCAAAGACAACTATCTGCTCCTCAGACCCCTCAATAGAATGGAGTTGTTGAAAGAAAGAACAAAACCATTCTAGACACTACTAGAACCATGATGTTGGAAGAAAATGTTCCTCATTTCTACTGGAGAGAAGTTGTAAAAACTGTTGCATATACTATTAACAGGGTGAATGTCAACAATAATGTTGGTAAGACACCTTTTGAGCTATGGTTTGGTTATAAGCCTACTATCAAATACTTCAAAAAATTTGGAAGAAAATGCTACATCAAGAGATATGGTGATATAGGTAAGTTTGATGCTAGAAGTGATGAAGGAATCTTCCTAGGATACTCTACTCAAAGGAAAGCTTACCAGTGCTTTAATAAAAGGTTGAAGAAAATGGTTGAAAGTGAAAATTTTAAGGTTGATGAGGATATTGGTAAATCATCCATAGTCATTGATTATGATTTAGATGATCAACATGATGATGCTAACAATAATGCTCAGACAAAAAATCAACTTTAGAATATTTTGGTGAATCAAGGAAATCAAGAAGCAGAAACAAGTGAAAGTGTAGAAGAAAGATCACAAGAACAAGAGGTAAGAGAAAAATTCAAAACTCCTAAGCATGTGAGAAGAAATCATTCTGATAGTCAGATCATAGGAGACAAAACAAAAGGTGTGCAAACTAGAAGAAGAATTCTAGAAGAATATTGTCTAATTTCTAAAGCTGGACCTAGAAATATAAATGAAGCATGCAAGGATGAACATTTGATGAAAGTTATGAAAGAAGAATTGTTGTAGATACAAAAGAATAATACATGGGATCTTGTTCCTAGACCTCGGAACAAAAATTTGATTGGAACCAAGTGGATGTTCCAGAATAAGCTGAATGAACAATGTGATGTGGTTAGAAACAAAGAAAGATTGGTTTGCAAATGTTACTCACAGATGGAAGGTATTGATTTTGAAGAAACTTTTTCTCTTGTTGTTAGAATTGAGGCTATTAGAATAATTATTGCTTATGCTACTTTCAAGAACTACAAAGTTGATTAGATGGATGTAAAATCAGCATTTCTAAATGGTGAACTAGAAGAAGAAGTCTATTTTGAACAACTAGATGGATTTTAGTTGACTAATGAAAATTACATGGTATGTCGATTGAAGAAAGATCTGTATGGATTAAAGAAAGATCCTAGAGCTTGGTATGATAGATTGGACAAATATTTATTGAAGCTTGGATTCAATAAAGGTACTGCTGACAAAAAATTGTAATTCAAGTGGATGAAAACAAATAATTGATCATTGAATTCTTTGTTGATGATATTATTTTTGAAGGAGATGATGATTTGTGTATGAAGTATGTTGATGAAATGAAAAGTGAACTTGAAATGTCAATGATAGGAGAGATAAAATTATATTTGGGATTGAAAATCACTCAGTTAGAAGATGGGATCTTTATATCTCAATCCAAATATGTAAAAGAGTTATTAATTTTTTTTGGCATGGAAGAAGCAAAGCTTGCTGGTACACCTATGGTGACTGGGTGTAAACTAACATAGAATGATGAATCCCCTAAATCAAATCAAACAAGGTATAGATTGATGATTGGTGGGTTGCTCTACTTGACTCAGATAAGGCCAGATATAATGAATGTTGTGTGCATGGTTGCTAGATTTCAAGTTGATCCTAAAGAGTCCCATGTGACTGATGTGAAAATAATATTGAGATATCTGAAAGGGACAGTTGATCTTGGTCTTTGGTATCCTAAGAATGGTGATCTTACTCTAAGTGCATTTACTAATGCTAATTGGGAAGGAGATACAAATGAAAGGAAGAGTACCAGTGGTGGTGCATTCTTCTTAGGTAGGAAGTTGGTATCTTGGTTAAGAAAAAAGAAAAACTTAGTTTCATTATCTACTACTGAGGAAAAGTACATTGTTGTTGCAAATAGTTGTACTCAAGTATTATGGATGAAGAAAATCTTGAGAGATTTCATAATTGAATATGAAGAACCCATTTCTATACTCCGTGATAATTCAAGCACCATTAACATTTATAAGAATCCAGTATTGCATTCAAATACAAAGTATATATCTATCAAGTATCACTTCTTGAGAGACAAAGTAAGTGACAAAGAAGTTAGATAAGAGTACATACCTACCAAAGAGAACATTTTAGATATATTTACAAATTTTTTGCCTAAGGATACTTTTGAGTACCTCAGAGGCAAGTTAGGGGTAATTTCCCCTCCTAATCAGAAATAAGATGTAGGTATTTGCATCAGTCTATGAATTCATTACTATATCATATTCCAGATTGATTTTGTGGTGAATGCTATTGAGGGGGAGTAGTCAGATGTTTTCAAGATTGAAATTAGAGCATATGTACCTTTTACATTGATGTCAAAGGGGGAGAGAAGCAATGTGAAAAAATGGGAAAGAAGGAAACAAAAAGTGTACAATCTCAGGGGGAGATTGATGAAGAAGAGTTAGTTGGGTTGAGGTTATTATTTTTCACATCATGTGTTTCCATCAATGCAAAAGGGGGAGATTATTGGATGTTGTGGTTGTCTTTCTGATACATTGTTGTCATTGATGTCAACACTATTAGAATTTTAATCTGATTAAGGTTGTATATGTCGAGGAGATTGAGAAAATTGTACAAAATATAGTATAGACAGCCAACAAAGGTGAGAAGGTTAGAATGTTGGGAAGCTCTATGCATTCAGGATATGAAGGTGCACTTCAAATGGTTTGGTGTTGAAACTTTCTAGTATGTTGTCTGAAAGTTTTAGTGGTGTGCATGAATTTTTGTGGAAGTTATGATGATCTATATACCTACAGTTATTCAGTCTCTATAGATGGTGTTCTTGGTCAAAGTGGATGAAATTATGGTAATCTCATGTGTTTCTCATGTGCTTATGACATTCATGGATGAGTCTAGATCATGCTCTATCCTTGGTGTATGTCTATAGTGATTGGAGTGTTCGTGATTGGAGATTTTTCTGATATGTGCCCGAGTGTTCATGTTCTTGGTCGACTTTGTGGTGTTAGCATGTTATGGATCCATGAGGATTAATATTTTATTGTTTGGCATGTTTGGAGATGTTTGTTTGGGTCCTCACTATGTTATGGTCGACTTGTGTTGGTATGCATTGAAATTTATTTCATGTATCAAGGCTGACAATTGTAATTTATTCCTTATTTGTGGTTGATTGATTAGTGGATGCAAATTCATGAAATGGATATATATACAAATTTTTTTCATCATTTAGAGTGTGCTCAAGTGTAAAAGTTATGTACAAGTGCGAATAAAGGTCAGATCACTTAGAGCAGAGTGTGGAAGAGTTGAAGAGTATTTAGTGTGCCTAATTGGTACTGTAACTAGGCTTTTGTAGAAGCTATTTTCTCAGCTCAAATTGGATTTAATCTAATTAGTATACGTAAGGAAGTGAGCCTTCCCTTTCAGCAGTGTTCTCTAGGCAGTGTGCCTGAATGCAAGTGGATTGTCTTTTTATTCTTCAATATAATTCTAACAGGGTATAATCTTGTGGACTAACATCCACCATGGTTTTTCCCCTCATAGGGTTTCCACATATAAAATCTTTGTGTTCATGTGTCTTTGATCTATTGTTCTTATGCTTACATTATTAATTATCAGATCTATGATATAGGGATTGGTTAAAGTTTATAAGTTTGATTTTCGAAACAAACATTTCACCCCCGCCTCCCCCTCTCAGTTGTCTATCCTTGTTTTGCCAACAATTTTGACTATAGTTCATTACTGCATATGAATCTTGGAAAATGTAATTTTTGACCAACATCTAGAGAATGATAGGCATGGCTAAAATAGTTCAAATTCCTTGCCCAAGTATCATCATTATGATTATTTGTGGTCGCATTCGTTCTATGTTAGGTAGAGAGAGAGAAATCACTTTATTCTAGCCATTTGTTTCAATGCATTTTACTTCAAATAGTAGGCTTAAGTATAGCTCTTTAAATGATGTTATTTATAATACATTGATATCTAAGAATATTTCTAAACACCTTTTATTTGAATAAACATAATTACTACAAAATAGCATGATCACATATTTTAAAGGAAAATACCAAACTAAATCCCCTATCATGTTTAAGAATATACATTCTATACACTAAGTATATTACTGTGATTGGTTATAGATATATTTATAGATAGTTAAACCTAGTCTTGTCATTTTGGTAGTGCATGATTAGCACTCTAGTTAAGATGAAATAAAAATAAGTACAACTACCTTGACCCTTAATAGCATTGAAGTGATTCCTTACTAGGATCATCTATAATTCTTGGAGGGGTGATTATAATTTATCATGAAGTATATCATTATATTACTTATTCAAATTACATGTCATTTAGTATGGGTTATTATGTATGAAAGATGAAATAATAATTCTCTCTATAGTCAATCTATGAAGATTATTCACAGAAGAATGTATACTCATATGAAGGTATTATCACATATGCATATATATATGAGCTATACCTTATAAATTTAATACTTTCTTAAAATATCAAATTGAAACCACCACATTCCTATGATATGCACTTTGAAAATTTTGTTTATTATCTAGTCTAAATTCTATTGATATGATTGCATGCATATAGACAAAATTATCATGATAGCTTACCTTAACTTGCAATGAATGTACCTTGTTGCTCAAACAAAATTTATGGATCGGGTAAAATTAAAATGATCTGATATGCTTAAGTATATATGAAAATGTGTCAAAGCATGATGATATTTTTGGTGTCTTCCTTGAGTTTAAACAATATATGATGAGATTAGATGTAGAGATGGCTTGCACCACTATTCCATTACTCCAATTAGTTTGCATTTCTAGTCTTCCTCGTGTTGGGTTGGGTATCCTTCTTTCATGAAGAATTTTGGGGAAGTGATTCACTTCATAGTAGGGTGGAAACATGCTCCAACAATGTTCTCGCCCTCAATGTGGTGGAAAGAGTCAAAATTTGAAAGAATCTTATCAGGAAGGTCCTTGATATGGCTCATTATGTAATCTTGTACTCAACCATGTGATCTAATGTAATTAATTTGTTCCTATATGTTATGCCATGATAATGTCATTTGTACTCAAAACTCATTTAATTTAATATAATTTCTTATCTCTTTTATTTGTATATTAGACATGTTTGATTCTTATAATCTTGTTGATGTTTAATATGTGTAATTAATGAATTTAACCTAGGGAGGTTCTTACAATGATGGTCAGGAAAATTTATTAGGTAGTTATGATGAGGACTTTGAAGTCAAAGATAATCCTTTATTCAAATCTCATGAGTCTCAGTTAGACAACCTAGAGACGTTTTTCCCTATTACTAATGATAATTTGATGGTTCAAGATAATGATTAGGGGAGCGATGAAGAGCCTAAGAATGAAATTGGACTATAGAAAAAAAAAAAGGAATAATTGAAGAGCAATTTAAAGGAAGTTATTTTATTATAGATTCCTCTTTTTGTTCTCCAATTTAATTTTTTTTTTTTTTTGATGGCGAATCTTCACGGAAATATATTTCATCCACCTTTGGATAACATAAAATATTTTCAACTCACTTCACATCAGTAGAAATGGTGAAACTATTGAAGAACTACCTAGAATTCTTATATAAATGGTGTTAAGACACAATGTGCCCACATTGGTCAAGGATAGTGGTGAATCTAATACCACTCAATCACAAATTGATCTCAGACCAGAGTTGTATCAATTGCATTCAACCTTCACTTCAATAGGTGAAAGAATGGTTCTAGATGTAGGTCTGTTCGAAGTAATAAATGAAGATATAGTTGAAAATTTAAAAATTCATGTTCAGGGAATGATAGAGATATATGATGAAAAGTGGCCTTTTGGTGGTGGAAATACACATTAGGGTATCGTTCTTCATATAAATCCAGTATAGGATAACTGCAAGTTTTGTGCAAGAATGCATCTCTTTTTCATAGTGATTCATATTTCTCTCAGCTTGTCAATGGTTTCACATGAGTAACCTTAAGCACCTTCAAAGGTAGGTTTACCCTACCTTGTACATATTTCAATTTTTTTGTGTTTTTATTTTAGGTGTTTCTTCCCGTTGCTCACCCGATTTTTAGCTTGTTTTGGATCCTTCCTTCTAATGTTAACTATGTTTCTTGATGAATAAAGCACTTGGCTATTGTTGAGATACTAGGTTCCCTACTCCATCCTTTGTAGTCCTTGTCCCTAGTTAGAGCCAATTTTTATCGTGATTCTTATCACATTCCCAAAACCATGTCCACTCATAAATATTTGTCCAAGTTAAAATTTTCACCCTTTTTTTGGTTTTTGAAATTATGGTGGGCGTTGATATAGTTGTTATAACTTATTTTATTCCTGAATTTCTAAAGCTTAACACTTATAATTTTTTGTGAAATAAATTGTATTGGAGTTCAAAGAAAGGCATTGAGAACTGAGGCCTTTTCCACAACCTTGTGATTCCTTGACCAAAAAAAAAAAGATAAGTAGATATTGACTCTACTTTGGGGGCTTTCATGAGTTTTTGAAACCTTTTTTGGTTCTCGACAGGGTTTTAGAAACCCATGCAATCCATGTTGGAAAGTTTTCTTTCAAAGGACTAAGTGTTTCACTATTATCTAAGGCCGTTTTCAGAAAAAATCCAAAGGACTTTGAACCATGCCTTAAGTGAAGAGTGTAAAGTTGATAATAAAGGGGGTTTTCAAAACTATTTCAGACTCTGATAGGCTTCCAGAAACCCTACAGGTGGGCCTAACATTGATTCATTGGTATTATTTTTAAGACAATCACCACATGTTTGAAATATTTATTTACTAAAATATGGTAGCACTGAAAGCAAAATACGTTATAGCTCGAGAGTATTTAGTTAAATCATAAGCCATTGGAATTTATTAAACTTTTGAAAATAAAGACAATGCATCATAGTAAAAAAGAAAAACACACTAAATTTTAATAGAGAACTCCAAGATCATCACATTGCAATGAATAGATTGAGCATAAAATTTTAATATATATTCATATATTGTATTGTATTACATCAAAAGAAGGGGGAATTTCTAATACATTTTCAAATTCAAATAGTAAAAATTGAAATATGGATGCCCTCCACCACCTCCTAGAGCCTTTCAATCTATGTTAGGTAGAAGAGGTTTTTGTTGAGCTGGAAGAAGTAAGCGAAGGTTTCCATCATGTTTCTCTCCAGTTTGGCACAAAGGAGAGATATGGATTGCTTAGCTTGTTTGTTCCTAAGAGTAGTGGCAATATAAATGGAATCTCCCACCAAGCCCACATGTGGGTACTCATTGATATTCTCTAAAGAAACTTCAACTTGGGCTATAAGTCGGCCTTACCAATCATTCTATAGCTCTAGCTGCCCATTCTATTTTTTTGGAGGTTCACATAACATTGTATAGGAAGCACTCTAAAAGTGTAAAGTTTTACACATGAACGTGAGAAAGGAAGTTTTCTTCAATTATATTTCTTTTTACACCTTCCTCCATTTCAATGCAAATCAAAAAACCTCCTTGAGTTGGTTTTCCACTAGCCTCCATGCTGAACTACATTCCACACCTTCAATTACCAGAAAATCACTCTTAGAAGTGGCATCACCAAGGTTATCAACATCTTGAAATGAAAGTTGATATGCAAAGAATGAGGGTGTTTCTACCCAATTTATAGAAGGAGGAAACAATAATATCACTTATAAGATAAGTCATGAGGATTTTGCATAGGAATAATTAATGAAGCAAAGACATCGCTAATTATCTTAAATTTAATGAGTATGGAAAATGATGTGATGTTATTCTGGTTATATGAACCTTAGTGTCAAATGAAATCCCTTCAATAAAAAAAATTGCATGAGTCTTATCATTGGTGGATATTAAATGTAGAAATTTAGAATTTGTAGGTGTATCGCACAAACAAAATTCCATGAGGATTACATATGAGGGGTGACAATGCACTAGCTTGTTACAATCAAACTGATATATGAAATGAAATCATGAAATTTCTTAAAATGGTCATAAATGCTCATTTGGTTCAATTAAAGATAAAATGAATAAGGATTTATGAAAAATTTACTCGGTAGACTAACAGTTATGATTATTTCAAAAAATAATTAGTTTCAAGAGCCTGGTGATAGTTATGATGTACAAGAAGGATCTAATTTTTTTTCTCGATTGCACTTTGATGTAAGAGTTAGAATCAATTGAAAAGAAGGATCAGTTTTTTCAATTTTATTTGTTTCCTAAAGAAGTTCTTTGTCTTTGAGCATATGATTTTGAATGAAATACTTAGTATAATTTATGATTGAGTATTTGAGCTCTGATAAGTGCTGGAATACTAATTCTCGACCTATGGCTATTGTGTTCTTTCATGTTACATTGATTGTTCTTCAATAAAAGGTGGAATTGTATTACGTCAAGTCAATTATTTCTTAAGTTAGTAATCCAATTCTTGAGTTGTGATCCTAGTGAAATATACATCTTTTAAGTTTCAGTTAATGTTTTGGAAGTTGATTTCAATCATATTTTCCTCATGGATATGAGAAAGTGTTAGTCTACTTTTACTACTTTCTAGTCAAAAGTATACGCATTTTCTTTAAAATAAAAATAAAAACCAAAATTATATCTTATGAGGGAGATATACCTCAATAAAAATTTAGAGGGTCACCAATGAAATAGTGATTGCTCTGATGGGGTCCTTTACTAGCCTATTTTATGTTACTTTTATGCATACTTTTAGACACTTTTAGATATACCTTTCAGACAATACTCAAATAATATGCTATCTTTTCATACTTATTATATAGACTTGGACTTGAATCATAATGATGGAAATATGGTTATGACATAATAGTGTTGCATGGTTTCTATGTGAGCATGCATGAAATGTGGATGAAATTATTTGTTTTGATTATGGTTGTTAGTCTTGTGAACAAGCTTTGTGAATTAACCTTTTTGCAGCCAAGAAGGAATTGTAGCACATAGCAACTGGAAGTTGCAACCCGTAGCAAAAGGAAGACTAGGACAACAAAATAGGGGAGTTCTAGATTAAGTTCAATGCAATAATTACTATTTGAAGGAACCTGATAGAGATTGAACATGCATCATTATAACAAGTTAATAAAGCAATGGAGAAGAACTCTCTTGTTGATAGGATTCTAATAAATGTTTGTGTGTTTTACATGCAATTCTATTTTAGGGTAAAAGCACAAAGCTATGTCACACTTTTAGCTAGCTTATCAGCACAATTGAATTTAAGTATTTTTAACTAAAAATTATTTTTGGTCAAGCATATGATCTAGTAAGATTCATTATAGCTAAGTTAAATAGTTCCACAACTTTTTCAACTAAAATTGTTGGCTAAAAATATATGGAGCACCACTTTGAGTCCAATTTACCAAAAAAATAAAATTATTTGAAAAACTTTAATTTTTAATAACTCCCGCTAATGCAAATAACACTTTTTTTTTAATATAAAAAATACCCTTTTGTAGATCCATAAGTCTAGTTTTCAAAAAATATATTTATTTTAATAGTTTAATTATTATTTATACTAAAATAAGGTTATCAACATAAAATATTAGGTTGATTACCATATGCCAAGGAAAAAAATTAGAACTTATTAAATTTTTTGAAAAAATATGATGCACTAGATAAAAGAATATGTTTCAAGATGGTATAATTTTTTTTCATTTTAGATAAATATTCAATATGAAAGTTGGCATTCGATGGAAACAACTATTTTTTGATTCACACAATTTAAAAATATGTATTTATCAAAATTGGAAAAATAATATCCATGCACTAAACTTTCAAGTTATAAATACACACAAAAAATTTGAATGAATAAAAATAAAATTTACTATAAAAAGTTTGATGTCCCATGCAACTTCATTTTTCAGCATTTTATCAGCAACTAAATTATAGTGTTAATTTATTAAAAACTAGTATAAAATATTTTTTATTTTTATTTTTAATATACAAACATAAAATATACTAAAAGATACATATTTTACTAGTTCATATCATTTAAAATTTCAAAACATATATACCACTTTTTAGTGATTCAAGTTTAAAATTTGGATCAACGTTGGTCGTTTCCTTTATAAAGTGTGACATAGTTTTGTTTTTTTACCCTTTATAGAGTTTCAGTTCTATTAGGATTCTTCTTTATTTTTAGTTATGGTTTGAACAATTCAACCTTAACTATACACTTTGATATCTAGAAGTGAAAGTTAATTATCGTAGTTAGTTGTTGCTTAGAATAAGACTCCCTTGTGATTGTATATAGTTATGGGTTGAGTCCTTAGATTAGTTAGCTTTTTTAGTAATTTGTTATAGTAGTTTTCAGTTTTAAGTTACCAATAGACATGGTGGTTGTTTAGAATTATTTTTATTGAATACAATCTATGAAGAGGATTTTGTGCAAAATTTTGTGATATGCAATGAATGAAGTCAATTTCACATAGATGCGTAGAATCTAATAGTTGGATTTGGTTTCAGTTAAGTAAGAGCAACCACTTGAGAAGGCCACTCAAGATAGCTATTCTTCACTTCATTTATAGTTGTTTATTTCTATTTAGTAATTATTTTGTGTTTATAATTACTTCATGAAATACATGCAAGTTATTATACTTTGATTGTTAGTAATGAATATTCACGAGCATGCATGTAATGGTTAAATAGTAGTCCTATAGAGGTTAGATTAGTTGACTTGTTAGTTTTGATCAATTTTGAGTTGATATAGTAATACTTTATTATCAACAGTTCAATTACAGGTTAAGCTATAGGCACCTATAGCCATTAGCGTTAGTTTGTTTCTTTTACTAGTTTTGCAATTCTATGAGTTTTTAGCAAGCAGAACATCTTGAATAGGATAACTTAGTTAATTTTGAGTCTCTGAAGGAAAATATAGTGCAGCACCATCACAATTTTATAAACCTTGGGTTGACATTTTCATTTAGTCTTTGCAATGGTGAGTGGACTATTCAGTCAGATAAACCTCTGACTTGTGTAGGCTCTACCAAGTTTACAATACATTAGTTTAGACTCTACACTCTCCAACTATTGTTTTTGATTAGTCTTTATTTTGGGCATTATAGAGTCAAATTAAACCAATCTTTAAAAAGACCAATAGGAAGAAAATTGTGAGAGAAAAACCCTCTTTTTGGAGAAAATAATTTTGCTGATTGGGAATGCATTTGGTGGCAGAATTCAACAAGGTTTGATTTTTTCAAGTTAGGAATTAGTAGGGTATTGTGCTTTCTAGTCCTTGAGAGATTTCATTTGGCATGTGTAACATGTTATTTATTCCAAAATTTGACTTTGTTACATATTTTATCTATTTCTTTTAACTCAGTCAGTTTCTTTCAAATTTGTATATTAAAATAAGCTTGGGGGAGTGTAGAAACCTCCCAACATAATTTTTTTTTTTGTAAAATATGATGCATGATTATTTCTTTTATATATTTTTTTGAAAATTTCCAAAATGTGGGGTTATAATGCCCAAATTATCAGTAAAAGTGTGAAAAGTGTGTTATTGGGCATATTTAGAGCAAAAGGGTATCTTTATATTTTTGAATTTCGAAAATTAAATCTTGAAGAAGATTTGAATGATGGATTTGGGAAATTTTTGGTTTTTGCCTTGAAAAAATGTGAAGAAAATTTAAATTTTTTTCATGAAAATGAATATTTTGAATGTTTTAAAAAGATGGTACTTCATGAAATATGATAATTGATGTTGTGGAAAAACATTAATTAATTTGGGAAAAGTTGGGTTTTTTCATTGGTTTTTGTGCCACACTCATTGGTTAGTGTGAAGAGCCTAGGAATAAGATACTAGAGAGGGTTTTGGGAGTGGCTCCCAATGTGTCCCCAACCCAAAGTGTAAACTATTCTAATCATGGGTGGGAAGTCATCTAATAAAGTGATAATTAATAAAACACAAATAATAAATCAATTAAGATAATGGATGACCCTCTCATGCCTTGATTGCTTGTAAAGGCTAAGGATGTTTGGCAAGACATGTCAGCTCGAGGATCTTGGTTCTTGTAATACCAAGTATCCTCATCTATATGAGAGGATTACTCAGTTTTGTGAGGGCCATACCTTAAAGAACTATGATGGCACTCCATAATTAGATCTATAGAACCTTACCTTAGTGTCTCATGCATGTGTGATCTAGTCTTGGTGAGTTGGCCTAGTGGTGATCTTTGTGATACCCTAGCGGTGAGTTACCCATGTGTTATTCCCTTGGTGAGTTTTCCCAAGGATGAATTCTTGTATGGAATTGGTGAGATAGCCTAATGCATATTGTGAGGTGGCATTGGTGATTTTTCCCAATGAGGTCTTGTTTGTTATCCTAATTGTATTTGATCTATCTTGTGTTTGGATAAGTGTTATATGGTGTGTACATGTGGAGTTTTTCCATCATGTATGGTGTGTGTAGGCACTCAACCCATGTG
Organism: Sequoiadendron giganteum; assembly: GCA_007115665.2. Classification (NCBI taxonomy): domain Eukaryota; kingdom Viridiplantae; phylum Streptophyta; class Pinopsida; order Cupressales; family Cupressaceae; genus Sequoiadendron; species Sequoiadendron giganteum. Next base: position 536,537,852 of record CM021108.1, read on the forward strand.
TTTGACATTATTTTTTTTCTTGTGGCCCATGTGACTATCACCTAACACAATGAGAGTGGATACTTTCAATTCCATGAGGTCAGGTGGCATGGTAAGCACCATTGGGGACCAAAAGTTTGAGGATTGAACTTGAGTTCAAAACCATGTTGTAATAGGTTTAATTTATGATATTAAGAACTTCATTAAAATTTAAAATATATATGTAAAGTATTGTTTAGTCCTGTTTATGTAATTTATAATATTTGATAATGGAAAAACTGTATTGGTTTAACTATGTGTCTCAACGTTGGTATTGAGCATGATTTCTTGATGTCCTTCTTAATTGTACTATTCAAATGATAAAATGAACTTCGGAACATTTAAATTAGTGTTTAAGATGAAATTATATTATTTCTTTCATAGTTGGGTAGTCTGGTACTATACCTAGGAAACATTGTTTCACCCATAACTGACCTATAGTGTCTAAAAATTGTTTATGTCTACTTGGGTGGCTTGGTTTGTAGGGTAAAAATTTCAAAATTTGGGTGTCCAGGTTCTCCATTAAAAAAAAATGTAAACCATTTTCAATATAGATAGATAATGCTTTTCTAAGCCTAATGCCACTGTCAAATATTTTTATGCTTTTTATTTTTCCCATTCTAGTAGTTTTAGTCGTTAGAACCCTTCAAAAAATTAGTCAAGTTTCTTTAATTTAGGACTTGATCTTTCTTCCTTGTTTTGAGACCTCGTATGGGAAATCCATATAAATAAAAGTTTTTCCTCATTGTCTCAAGGGTCTAGTGGTGTTGTGTGCATGTACTTTGGGTTTTATTAATAACTTGTGGCTTCTCTCTCATTTTGTCTACCTTCTTTTCAACTTGCTCTATTGTCAAACCTACAATTAGGGAGATTGTGCACCTAGTCTTGTGAAGTCATGGGAAGGTTGTAATCCTCCACAATCCTCATATTTGATGGGGTGTTTTGTAGTATTTATTAATCTTGTGTAATGTCACATTGTGACTAGATGTCTTGGGAAGCATGTGAAGGTTTGAAAGTGACTCATCATCATTCATGTTTGTGGTGAGTTTTGACTTAGGAAACCTCTTGTGAAGGTTTTACTCTATTTTTATATTTTTTTAGTGTTTTTAGATGTGGGTTAGATATTTATTATTCCATCATCCTATATTCATGTGGTGTTACGAGAGAACACAATTAGGGTTTAGTAGCCAACTTTCATGTAGGTGTTGTCTTCTCTCTCTCTCGTATGTTCATCATGGTTGATTTATCCCATGAGTGGTTAGTCTTCCACTATTACCACTTTGATTATGTAATGGTGAATTTATCTTTTTTTTGTGTCATTTTTTTCATACAAAACTTTTGTGCATGTTGTTGTACGAGTGTAGCATTTAATTTTTGCATTATTGATATGGTTTCCTTTGGTTCAAAAAAAGGTTGTTTCATTAGGTTTTGTTCTAACCATTTTAGCTTGGGACATTACATGAAGAGTTAAAATTAATAATGATATCACAAATTATCTTCCCACTCCTCAACCTATTCTATTATATTATCCTATGCCTATTTCTAAATCCCCAAGAGACTATGATATTATCAAGCAACATCATGTTACTCCTACTAAAATATCTCTCTAAGACCTCCTTCAAACTTCTCCTATTTACTATGGTATGCTTTAAGAGGCTCTAAAAAAATCCTCATGTCATCATCTAATAGATAGAGTGATGTGAATTCTTTAACGTAGTGTACTTATTCTAACATTCTAGACATTATATTCCATCAACATGAACTTCCTCCTCATGAATTATGAATTCAATCTAATCCACATATGCTTATTATTGTTGTTAATATTGTGGATATCAAATACACTCTTATTTACCCTAATTTAAAGTCTCAATCTTTTTTGTGTTGATTTGTTACCTCAAATTCATGTCGATCCTTCTTTTCTTGTTGCTACATCTCTCTTTTTGTGAGTCTGATAATGTTGGCCAAAAATATCTTGGCATGATAATATTACCTAGATTCAGTTGGGACCCTTTACCTTACCTACCCTGGTAGATGTGATCACATGCCCCTTATTATATAACCTTCTTCTTGGTAGACAATGGATCCATGTGATGGGTGCAATCCCATCTAATTTGAATGTCTATAAAATTTGTACATAATAATAAAGTGCATACAATAAGAGAAAATACTAACCCCTTTCAATATTGTCAAAAAGCTAAATCGGGTCATGTGAATCCTCCTCTTCATTCTCTTCTTAAATTTTTACCTTATTCTATAAAAATATCTCCAACACCATCATCACCCTCTCTTAATGAAAATGTTCCTTATTTTATTTAAATAGCATGTCTTGGTGATGACTGGGGCTCCTTAGACTTCGCCCCTCATGGGCACGATGAGTATAGTGTTGGCCCTTCTAAGTTTGGAATTCCTTCATTTAACAAGGATCCACATTCTCATTTTATAATTGATCCTTCTTCTATGAATTCAACCAAAAATTATTCTCAAACATGCACTTATACTTCTCATTTTTCTAAGGCTAGTAATGTTGACTGTCCTACCTTTGATTTGGAAACATATTATGGGATTGTATTTGAAATTATTTCTAAGAATTGATACAAATAAAATGGTCTTTAACACATGGAAAAAGGATTTAAGGTCCCTATGAAACTCAAACTACACTTTCTGTAGTGGGTTTATGTTACTATCATAGGGGAAGTATGGATGATCAAATGAAGCATATTTAAAGAAATTAGAGTCTAAAGACACTAAGATCTCACAAGATTTAGATCATACAAACCCATACTCAATGAAATTAAATTTAAAAATATTCAAAGATCTATTCTAAAGAAATGAATACAAATTCAAAGAAATTAAACCAAATAAACAGTGCAAACCTTCAATCCCATTATGGATTGATGCAAATTTATGATGTGGGTTGCTCAAATTGTGCACAATCCATGATTGAAAAAGCTTGATGAGAAGTATGATTCAAAAAATAGGCATTCTCAAATGCTCAAGATTGGCTCAAGAATTCTCGAGAGTGTATATGCTTATAAGGATTGTGAATGAATTTCATGATTGAAAGGATTGTTTTATGGATTTTGGGAATTCTGATCAATGGTCAAGACTTGATTCGAGGATCAACAGATGAGAGGAAATAGAGGAGATGAGGGAAGATCAAGGATTGATAATTCATGAGAGCCCAACATATCCCTATTTTCATCGAAAATTGGTTGAAGATATTTTGAATTCGAGGGAAGAAGATATTTGAAAACAAATTGGCAATATTCTCTTTTTGAAAAAGGAATTTTCTTTGTGCAAGTTGGAGGGTTGGAGGAAAATTATTTAATTGTAAGGATGAGAGGAATTAATATTTTTAGTTAAATAATTGGAAATTATTTAATCAAGAGGGGAAATTAGCATGAAAAAATGATGAATTAATCAAATAACCTTAATTATTCAATTAATAGCTCAGGATAAAGTGAATTTAATCAAATAATTGGGAATTATTTAATTAAATGGAGGAATTAGGTGATAATGAGGAAAATTATGTTAGTAAGTAAAAATTGAGATGTGTGATATATATTCAAGGCAATTTTAGGTGACTAGATTTTACCCCTCTTTGAAGCAATGAACCCATTGATTTGTTTCAAATACTTGATGCTACTTGGAATTTTTATTAAAAAATTATCTAATGCCCCACTGTGCCCCAACAAATGAAGGAAGGATGGTAGGCTACCTTCTCAAGAGATTTTCTCAAAAAATTATTTTTTGGGTCGAGATTGCAACATGATGACAAGAATAGCTCTACTAAAAAGAGGAGAAAAACTAAAGTCCTAGAAATGCTAGAAAGTGAATGTATTGGTAGATAAGTTGGAAAAATGAGTTGTAGGGTGAAACCCTAGGCTTTTCTAGGCATATATATGCATGTGGGTGAATTTAAACCTTGTTTGCACACTTTCCTTTGAGATATTTGAGAGCTCATTGAGATTTTCAGCTTTAGGACCTTGTAGAGAACCTAGCATTGTGTGAACATAGTTCAAGAACCACATCATGTGAATCGAGTTCATCAGTTCTAGCGGCCTAGAGAGTAGATGCCTCAATATGTGACTAACTTTTGTTTCATTTCATACATTTATATAACTAAATTTAGGCTAGAACTTAGGAAAACAAAGCATTATGATTCCTACGACACATTTGTAACTTGGCAGTGCACTTCTATAACTTGACACAACACTTTTGATAAAAGTGTTAGGTTATGACAAGTGCAATGGGTTTTGAAAATTCTGTAATGATTTTTCAAAATTAGCTCACTTTTGACTATTAATGTGTGATGCCTTTGTAAAACTATGACTCTTTTTTTTTTCTTTTGCTTTATGAGAATTATGATGCCTTTGACTAGCACTACATGATGCCTTTGTTAAAAAGGCACAATTTTTTTTCTTTAGGTATTTAGACTCAAATTTTTCCATAAATTTCAAGAAATTTGGCATTGTAAGCATTATTATTATAGGGTGTCCTAGACCATCTCATCTCATGGGAGGGAATACCATAGGTTTTGGTGTGTATGACTAGTTTTTTAGCTATGGAGATTAAGTTCCTACACGTGGTTGGACTATACTATGTTGCATACATGTTAGAGATTCGGGTGAATCTATCCCTAATGGTTTCTTTGGTAGAGAGATGGAGATCAAATAAATCATCCTTTCATCTACCCACAAGAGAGGTGACCATCACCTTAGAGGACATGTGGTGCATCTTGAGGTTTCCGATTTATGGGGAGTGAGCCATTTATGATGTATACCAAGGCTTTGAGGCTCTGGAGTGGGTATTGATGAACGATGAGATAGAGCTAGAGGATGGGCAGGTCAACCTTAGGGACTAAATTGGCTCCATTAGTGTTGTGACCATAGTAGTTGCTAGAATCATAGACAAACCACTTATGCAAAACAAGTTATCTATGAGATTCAACCCTAGATGCGGGAGGATCCTAGAGAGCATCCTGGAGGATGGATGCATTTTTTCTTGGAGACCCTATATTTTGGCATGAACCTCTATCACGAAATGCATTAGGTGGTATACAAGGATGTGACCAACTTGTTGAAAGGAGTCACACTACTTCACATTTGGGCCTAGGAGCACATTGTAGTGCTTAGGTTGATTAGAGACTTATGGTGAGAATTCACTTATCTCATGTCTTATAGATATGAGCCTTGCTAACTCAGCATCACATGAGTGAGTTATCCCAGTAGCGGTGTGTCCTTGATGATATTATAGAGTTAACTTGGAGGTTGTGGATCTAGGTGGAGGCGTGGGAGGATGACAGAGAGAATTTTCGTACTATTGATAGACTCAATGGTTGATTGTCCATACACCTCATATTTTGGAGAGGTACTTACCTAATAGGGTCTAGTGCCAATTTTGGGATTAATAGGATGCTCCAGTGCAAATGATTAATGTGTTGATTTTATGAGGATTATTAGAGAGATTGCAGATTGGGGGCCAATGGTGTCATCATAGACTACTATTGTTGATTTTGACCATTTATTCTTGGTACCATGGGTATATGCAGATGGTACAATAGATCATGGCACCACCCCAGCTTATGAGGCATGGTTTGCTACATACAAACCGCTTAGATTTACAAATCTAGATGGGGGTGTCAGAGGTGATAGGTGATGACATGAGGTGTTCGATAGATAGCACTGATAGAGGAAAAGAGTAGATGCCAAGGTACTTTTCATGGAGGATAGGGGATAGGGACTAATACAGGTTCCATTGCTTGTAGGGGGTCCACCTCTAGCCCAGATAGCAGCTATTACAAGGGGTCCCAAAGGTGAGAGTCCAGATGATCAGAGGCTTCTCATTGCCTTATAGGAGTGGGATCAAGCATGTCGAGAGTGTGATGGATTCAGATAAGATCTGGATGGTCTCTCCATATAGCGAGTTCAAGCCCCATGCCAATATTGATACCATGCCATAATCTATATAAGCTATTCATCATTTCTTAGTAATTGACATCTATTGGTCTTAGTCATGAATATCTCAACATTTATTTTAGTCAAATATTTATTTTAAAGGTTTAATTTAATTATTAAAACTTGAATTTCTTAAGGTACCTTGGTGTGTATTTTCCCATTCAGTTTACCCAAATGTATGGAAGGAAAGGCAATCTATAATTAATTTGGCTTCATTTAAAGCATCAAAGAATATATGACATGCATTGCTAAATTAAGAGGAATTGAAGACTATAAAAGTAGATGTAAGTAAGAGGGTTAGAATAATTGAGTTCTCTTTATTAATATTATATAGTACATGATGGATATCATGATGTTTATTGCACTTGATAAGCAAGATTTGGGTTTCGAAATTAGACTTACAACTATAGTAGACCTTCTTAATGATTCTTTTCTCTACATATTTGGTTTCCTTTAATGGTTTTCCTATCAATATGATTTTTTTTTGAAATGAGTTCTTTTGCAAAACACCTTAGGAGATCTATCATGCTTAGATGGAACACCTATAACTTCCTTATTGATAGTTCAATCACCTTTGTTGATGTACAATAAGTGAAGACATGCCAAATAATTATGTAAGTATCTAAGATGGTGATGTGGTTTTTATCTACTAATTTTGTGTTGACAAAACTTTATGGTCCAATACTTTATAGTGATGCTTTACAAGGCTCTCTAATGATATAATCCCATAATAACTAATAACCAAAGATTGTCCTTAAATATAAGGTCCTAAATGCATAATTTAAAATGTCTTGACATGAAAGATGATGTGTAATAATAAATTTTTAAAATTGTTCACCTCTGAAATGAAAAAATTGTAATATGAAATGGTGACATAAGATTATAGCATGATCAATCCATACGAAAAAAAATACATTAATAATTTAATTAAAAAATAAAATTCCCAAAAAAATTAAACTAATTTATTTTAAAATAAAGATAACAATATTTAAAATAATATACATAACTAAAATTAAATTATAAAAAAAAACTATAAACATTACAATAAATGTAAAATAAAACTACAAAAATGGGGTATGTACTGATAATCCTTACAAGCAATCTAAGTTTTTTCAAAAACTGAACAAAGCTTTGATAAGTAAAGAATAAAGTGGTAAGTTTTATTTTAAACAATTATTTGTTTGATAAAGCTTCTTTAACTAATGTCGGAGTTTAGCATAGAAATATCTTTAAACATAATAATTAAATAAGTAAAGTTTTCCCACAAACTCTTGAAATGGAAAAACCTTGTTTGGGTGTCGTGGAATATTCCCTTGCTTCCACGTCATCATGTAAGTTTACTATTCATATATGCTCAACGGCCAAATAAATAAATTATTTTTATCTGTGTGCCACTTATTTCCATGTGAGGGCAATTAAATAAAGGGCATTTAAATAAAATAAAATTAATAAATAAGATTTTATTATACTGTTTTATAAAAGATATAATCTAGATTATATTATTTTAATAAGAAAGTTTTTTTTAAAGAATTACGCACAAGAGTATTATAGAATGTTTTATTGATTACATAAAAATTTGATTGAGAAAAAAATATATTTAAAAGCATTTTAAGTGAGTGTTGAATCTAATTATTTTTCAATAGAGATTCTTTTAAAATTATATTTTTTTGAGTGAATAAGCTTATGTTATATAATTTTATAAAAGATATAATGTGTATCATATTATATTATTTTAAGATTACTTTAAAATTATTTTTTATTAAAAAAAATCATATAAGAGAATAAGTTTAAAAAGAATCTTGTATGCAAGTATGATAGAATGCTCTATTGATTAGAATAAAGTTTGATTGAGAAATATTATGCTTAACATTAATTTAAAGTGGGTGTTGAGTCTAATCACTTTTTCTTAGTCTAAGGAAAACTCTTTTTACATAAATCTAAGGTAAATTAAAAAAATTATGAGTATTAAGAATTTGCCTTAGATTATAAAGTTGGAGGAAGTATTGATGTATTGAGTTAAATGTTTAAACAATTTAAATAATAATTAAAAAATTAGTCATAAATTTGGTGGTGCTTAGAGAAATACTTTAAATCTATAAAGTTATTGAATAATTTTTTGTCTCTACACACATCAAATATTAATTCTTGAATGTTCACTTTTAGTTTATTATAAAATTATTGTCTCCCCTACATAAAAACTTATGTATTGTCAAGAGTTTGCATGTAACATGAGTACCTACTCCTTTGTGTCAAATCATATAAGGATACCAATTTGATGACTTGAAGAATAATCAAAGATAATATGCAAACATAAAATTAATGTTTTAAGATGGTGATGAAAGAATAAATGCACTAAAGTACTCTAATTCAATGGTACAAAAAATTCTTAAATGCTCTTGTCATAATTTTTCTAAATGATAGATAATCTCTAAATAAACTATGTTAATCCCTTAAAAGACAAATCTATGGCTAAAAGAAAATGTTTCATGAGTAAAGTCAACACACAATGACAAAGTGGGAAGGTTAGGTTGGCCCTAAATTTAGATTTGAATTCCAATTTTTTAGGCATCATTTTCACATTTAACTGTAGATTTTACCAAGGGTGGGATATTCATTAAATTGAGGACCCAGACTAGTCCTTAGGAATGAGTGTAAGTGGAAATGGATTAAATTTATAATTTTTCATTGCATAAGAGAAATCTAATTGAAATGGATCCAAAAAGAAGGTTAAAAGTGTAAGGTATGCAATTTTCATCATTATACTTTATCCCCACTTTGATTTGCATGAGAACTATAATGAGAGTACAAGAAAAGTAAAATTAGGTAGTCAATATAAAATTAAATTTATTTATATAGTTACAAAAAAGGATATATGTTGATTCATGGAACAAGATCCCTTGGAAATGAGTGTTTTTCCTTAGAAACCTAGAAAAAAACTCAACAAGTAGCATTGTATATGCATTTAGAACAAGGTTGTGATTCAATAAGATCAAAAGAAAAAATAAGATAGAGACAAGGGGTGAGAAATAAACCACTTATGATAGAACAATGATACCTCCTAGGGAAATAAACCAATAAATACCACCTTAGGATAAAAAAATTAATGTGATACCATCTAAAATAGGCTCTAAACATATAATAATCATTGCAAAGATATTTTAAAATAAGAATATTGGTAACCTTATATGCCCCCTCCAATTATTTTCTTGAAATAGTGTAATTAAGTTGGAGAGTAGAAAATATAGTGAAATTGGTATAACCATAGAAATGTGAATGCCCATATAATTATATAAAGGTGTCATCATGTGACACCATGAAAAGATACAAATGTTAGGCTCATAAAATATAGAGTGATGATGAATGGTAATACTCCCCCAATGTTACCATCAAGTATGGATATGACATGTAATCATGATCACTAGATAAAATATCTTGTAAGTGAAAAATGTTGAACACTTTTGGAGATTGAGAGGGGGAGTGAATCGGTCTACATAAAAATTAACCCCTTCTAAAACTTGAAACTTTTAGAACAACTCATGCTCCTTTAGTAGATAAAGATAGAGCTTTAAGCAGAGTAACATAGAAGATTCTAGCAATTTTAATCTTTAACACCTTCAAAAAAATTTACCAATGAAAGATATACTAGTAATCAAATCAGTAGAAAAGAGAAAGAGATAAAGAACACCTTCAAAAAATCTTACCAATGAAAGATATAGTAGTAATCATACCAGTAGAAAAGAGAAAGAGATAGAGACCACACACATTCATAAAGAGACACTAGATTTATGTGGAAAATCCAATGAGGGAAAAACTATAGTGAGAGTTAACTCACAATATAAGGCTCATTGCCAAAAGAATTGCAAGTAGGCTCACTACCTTAGAGAAAGATACAAAAATACTTGCAACATTGAAGTGCCAACCAAATCCAAGAGAAAGAGCCAAGATACAGAGGACCTGATGAGATTCACTATCTCAGAGAAAAATACAAAATATTTATAAGAGAATTACAAATATTACCAACAAAACTCTTTATTGATTGAGGCATTCAATGCTTAGTTTATCTTTCCTTTCACAATATTTAGCACTATCTTTGTTGGATATTCAATACAACTCATTCACACACTTTTTTTCACTTGTACACTACTCCATTCTTGTTGCATCCAAGATGATCTTGCATTTATATCCACAACAACACTTTAATTCTTAAATTAGGTCAGCCAAGAAGAGAATACATAATGAATTTAATTGGTTGACTGCCAAATCATGATGTGGTCCTATCCCAAGGATAGAGTGGACCTGATGAGATGCACTCTCATAGGAGAATACAAAATATTTATAAGATAATTACAAAGATTACCAACACAACTCTCTATTGATTGAGGCATTCAATGCTAAGTTTATCTTTCCTTTCACAATCTTTAGCACTATCTCTTTTGGATATTCAACACAAATCATTCACACACTTTTTTGCACTTGTACACTACTCCATTATTGTTGCATCCAAAAATATCTTGCATTCATATCTATTGCAACACTTTAATTCTTAAATTAGGTATGCCAAGAAGAGAATAAAAAATAAATTCAATTGGTCGACCACAAAATCATGATGTGGTCCTATCTTGAGGATAGAGAGGACCAAAAAAAATCGCAACACTTCTTTCAATGTGATCCAAAATGATTTACATGTAGGTGCACATAAATCTAAGTCGACATCAAGGAAACATGTGGATGAGACATTAAAGCACATAATCAGTCAACCCATAAACACTCTTTCAATTAATTTTATTTGATGTGGTCCTAAGTAGGATAGGTCAGGACCCAAATTTATCATGACACATCTTCCATTGCTAGTGCAACCTACAAAGCACACAACCCAAGTAAAGAAACAAGCCTTGTTGGCTAGATACCCACAAATAACTTAGAAATACAACTCCAAACATAATGTGTCACCAAAGCAGCTAATTAGAAACATGTGAACCACATACGGATGTTCCTTGAACATCCAACATCATTTCCATACACTTATTTCATACTATCATGCCATCAATAGCCATTGCAGAACAAAAAGGTAGAAAAAGCTCTATTTAGGAAACACAAAATACATAATCGAATGATGTAACAATTATAGAACAACTTGCAAACCACTTCAGTACATAGTATTGAAATTGAGACATTTCATAGAAGTTGTGAGCTCACATTCACCAAGTTGTAGGAGTAGAGACATCAATGCAGAGAAATGTGGAGCATTTCTCAAACCAGTCCAAACAACTAGCAACATTGCCAACCTTCTGCAATCCACAAGAACATCCCCGGTAACATAGGTGACTTGAAAAGATAGGAGTGAAACGTACATAGAGCACTAGCATTAAATACCAAACCACAAGACCAGAATTGAAATAGTGAAAGAATTCAGAGCATTCTCCCAAACAGACTTTAATGAAGCTTCCTAAACCAAAAATATTTGAGAAACTTGAAGAGACCAAAACTTCCTTTTAGAAACAAATATATTATCAAGAATATTAGGAGAGAGCATGAGATAGATTTTAGATCTTAAGAAACATCTCTCCAAAATTATTCATGCTTCTAATCATCATCTTATTATATTAACATGAAAACAAATTTGTTGTCATTAATAGCGCAATATATGAACATTAGAAATAATACTTCTTTGGTAAGGCATGGCATCTAACCATTGACTTCTTCAACTCTTCTCTTATTTGATAAGACATGGCATCAAACCAATGTTAGCCCAAACTTGTTGGAATATGGTGTTGTACACCATTGCATAAAATCTTATATTATAATGTGGTAATTAAATAATTATTTACTTGTGATGCACCTAGGTGGTGTGGTTAATCACACTAGGTAATTATATTGGGATCACTTTATGTTGTATTGTAACATTGTTTTATTATTTAATGTGTGGGAGACATATGATAATAATTTATTATTAGGGAAATATTAAATAAAGTGAAAACTTAGTACCTAATATTAAATAAGGGATTAGTGGTTTTGTGTTCACATGGTTTTATCTTACCACTTGGTTGTATTTTTGTGAGCTTGAGTCTATAAAAGCAAGCACATGTTTGGTGGTTAAGGTTGGCTAGGTGAGTGGGCTATCATTATTGAGTATTTTTTAGGAGTGCATATGTGAAGCATGGCATGGGATTTGTGGATTCATGCTTGGATACATGTGGATGCATTGAGAGGCTTGATGCTTTAGAGGTATTCATTGTAAATCTTGTATTGCTTTATTGTTGAATAACATGATGGATTATGGATGCTTTTGGAGGCTAGGTTTTTCCCTCTTGAGGGTTTTCTCAAGGTATATATTGTGTTATCTTGTGGCTTGTCTATTTGATCTTTTCATTAGGGTTACTTGTATGCATGTTTATCTCTCATGGTGCTATGTAGGAAATGGATTAAGAATGTGGGTTGAATGCACTATTTCCTAACAAAACTGAATGTAACAAAGAAAACCAATGCCAAGGACTAACATCAATTACAATTAATAATCAATTTTGACAATAGTTACCAAAAAACTCCATTAATGACAACCATCATTTTTAGATCGATGACAACAACACAATCATTAGTGTTGACATCAATGACAACAACTGCCAATAATCTCCCCCTTTGACATTGATGGCAGCACATTGCTCTCACCCCCTTTGACATCAAGGACAAAGGGCCAAACACCTCTACAAAAGGCAACAAGAATTTTTCTATCTTTAGGAGCAAAGGGAAAAATGATCTTCTCTTGAAGTAGTTGTACATGCTCCCCCTTTGACTAAGAACACTTATTTTTCTCACACATATACAACAACTACACAATTTCTATAGGATTCCTCCTTACTACCAAATCCACCCGAAGGGTTGCACCCATCAATCTAGGAGAAAGGATATGACATGAATCTCTCCCCCAAAAAAGATGCACCATATTATGCATCTAATTAGAGAAAGGGGGGAAATAACCCCTAAATTTTACCTTAGGTATATTCAAAATTATCCCTTGAAAGAGCTTTCAATATTTTCTATATGCTTTCCTTTCCTAGGATTTTCAATTTAATTTTAGTTCAATAAAATAGAAAAATATTTAAACATAATAATTAAATATGTAATTTTTTCCTAAAAACTCTTGAAATGGAGAAACCACAATTGCAATGGATACTATATTTTTAGCATGTTTGTTTGGGTGTCATGGAATATTCCCTTGATTCCATGTCATCATTTACTTTTCATTTTGATTGTTTAAGTTTACCATTCATATATGCTCTAACATCCAAATAAAGAAAGACTTTGTATCTGTTTCCCACTTATTTCCATGTGAGGGCATTTAAATAAAGGGTAATTTTTTTTAAATAATAAGATTTTATTATATTGTTCTATAAAAGATACAATCTTTATTGTATTATTTTAAGATTTTTTAATAATAAATTTCAATTGAAAAGAATTATGCATAAGAGTATTATAGAATTTTTTATTGATTTGAAAAATTTTTAATTGAGAAAATATATTTAAAAGTAATTTAAGTGGGTGTTGAATCTAATTATTTTTCAATAGGGATTCTTTTAAAATTATATTTTTGAAGGGAATAAGGTGATCATGTTATATTATTTTATAAAAGATATAATGCCTATCATATTATATTATTTTAAGATTATTTTAAAGTTATTTTTCATTAAAAAAAATCATATAAGAAAATGAGTATAAAAAGAATCACGTATACAAGTATTTGTTGGAAAAAGTGCCTCAATGCTTACTGACATGGAAATAATGAAAGAGAAGTATTGTTGAGACACTTGGAATGTCTTGGAAATGAGCAACTATCTTGGAGGATAATATCGTTGTGACCTTGGACCTGCCTTGCTGACAAAGGTCATCGACGTGACCCTATGGTTGTCTCAACGATATCAACGTGACAAGAACAGTTAGAGTGACATCTCTAACTCATTCTGATGGAAGATGTCTGGGTGATGAAGATCATTGGGGAGACTCTTGGTGATAGAAGCATCGGGGAGACTAGGGTTGTCGACATGACTTCCTGATCTCCTGTCGATAGTGTTACTCTCACTAATGGATATGCTCTCGATGAACGATCGGTGTGACTCTTGTCGATAAGCAGGTTCTTGGTGTTCTTTGGGACATCTGGGAGACTTGAACCATTGGTGTGACTTTCTAGTCCGTTTTTGATAGCGTTGGTCTTGTCGATGGTCCTGAGCTCAGGGAGGCTTCTCCAAAGTCTGAGCGATAGACCAATAGAATCCAGTACAGTGTGTGATGGTCTATGGGCATTCTAGAATTGGTGAGACATGGTTTGTTGTCTCACTAATAAATGATACGTTTGAACTCTATTGACCAAGTGTATGTCCTACATGTTCTATCTTGGACCAATGAGAGAAGTAGAATGGGAATCGATTGGCAGTTGAACTATTGTGACTGTTCTCTTGTGGGAAATGAAAATACTACTTGAGCAAGGATGAACAAATCGGTTGAGGATCTGGTTAGAGAGTTCAATAGATGAGTGATCAGAATTGTGTGAACTTCATTGTATGTTGAATGAAATCATTGTAATAGTGTAATTCGATACAAGGTTGATCAATGAAATGTTGTTGATATAGAATTGTCATCTAAAAAGAAGAGTATGTACCTTGTATATAATTTTTTTTATTGTAATACAAGTGATATTTCTTTGGTGTGGTGGGTTTTTCTCCCATAAGGGTTTTCCCACATAAATCTTGTGTCAATTGTGTTTGAATATATTTCTCAATTCTGTTATCTCTTTCGTATGCATCTTAGTCATCTATAATTACAAAGTTTAAAAGACATATATCTTCCTCCTCTTAGTTTTGACATTAGGAAAAGTTTGTTCTGCAATTGAATTTTTCCTAACAAGTGGTATCAGAGCCTGGCTAGTTGTGTTATCCTTGTGGGTAGGTTGGATTTTTTGTGTCAATTTATGTTAAGTGGGAGTTTTGTAGAGGTCTAAAATTTGTCACATTACAGATTGAGATGGCATTGAAAAGTACGTCTGGAAGAGTTTATATTGAGAAATTCAATGGAAGCAATTTTGAGTTATGGAAACTCAAAGTGGAAGATCTATTGGTTGACCGTGATATTTGGGTTGTTGTGTCTGGAATGAAACCTATAGGCATGAAGCAAGAAGATTGGGACCTCACAGATCAAAAATTAAAGGGCCACTAACTCATTTGATTGCAAAATCCGATGAAACCTTCTGACGAAAGCTATATAATCAGATGTATTGTTGGGCACTTGTGCAAATTTTCATTTTTTAAAAATTTTATCCCCGACGTTCGTTGAAATTTTGACGAACCGTTTTTTTCATCTACGTTGCGACGAAGATCTTTTGCCGAAATTTTGATGGACCTGCAAAGTTATATTGTGGCGAGCATAAATAAAAATGAGCTCGACTATTTATTGCAATAGTGTTTTGCTCAACGGTTTTCTTGGGGAAAATCAAAAGAAACTCAAGAAGATATCACCAGGTTGAGGGTAGTCATTTCCTTTTCCCAGAATTCATTTGTGAAGTTAGATTTGTACTTCCAGGTTTGAAAATCATATTTTAAAGCAACATCTCATCATATTTCATTTTTAGTCTTGTACAATTTTAGAATTTCATTTCCAGACTTTAGACCTGACTTCACAAATTCTTTATAAGGGAATTGTTTATAACTAATGGAAAATTCTTGATGGATTTGGACAAAGATTATATTTGCAATGTTTCAATCTTAACCCTAATGATCAATTTTCAATAGATTTGGGAGCCATAGCTAGATAATATCAAAGGTGTTGGTTGTTTTTTACTGTAACCAAGTTTATCTTCTAGACATATAGCATATAAAATCTTAGATAATACTGCCTTACAATACCATCAATCTATATTCTAACCCAATACTACTTATCAAATCCTTATATGAACATAGTCACCTATAACATCACTCAAGAATTTTAATTAATTCCTTGAATTAAAGCCAAAATGAGAATTACACACACCATAATAGTGAGATGAACAAAATAACCCTTGATCATTTTATTCAAGATAATAATATATTCATACAATGGAGATACATGACCTTGAAATGAGTAATTTTTATTCAGATGCTAGTACTGTCTTGAAAATTAAGTACCCATGAAACTAAAACCTACAACAGAATGACACCAAACCTAAGAATAGTATCTTCACTATAATATCAAGCTCTTTATGAATTCTCTCTACAACTTCACTTAGACTCGACCTAAAGATATCTAACTTTCTAACCCATATTTCTAGTCCTGAAATCCTTCTTATAGCGAAAATAAAGGAGCAACAAGCATTGGACCAGAAATACACCTATCACTGGTCACTTGGACTGCCTTATGACATTTCAAAAATTAGTTACAATAGCTGAGTCTCTGGAGAATCTTCTTGTTCATCCCGTCCACTGGAGAATCTTCTTGTTCATCCCGTCCACTGGAGAATAACTGTTGTATTTGCCAAACTTCAAAAACTTGCACCAAAAATGCCACCAAGATATATCCAATATTTGTTATAACCATAACCACTGAGTTGTTAACTGTCGATTGTAGACTTTGTCCTATTCTTGTTCAGTTAAGTAATTTTCTACCCATTCTTGATATTCCTCATTTACCTTGGCACTGTAAGGTGTATACTTTACTGCTACTTGATTCGCCTCCCTTTCAAAAGATTCAAAAAATGTGCTAGTGTTAATGATTTTATCCATACTACTCATCAACATTTCATTATCCGAGTCATCACAAATCAATTTGATTTGTGCATTGATGATTTCATCTACCCTATCTTACCATTGCTACAGTGATCTAACATTTCTTTGGGCATCTACAATATCTTGTAAAGATGTGTCACTCTAGTCATCAAAACTCTTTACCAACTCTTTAATCCTCCTGCTAAAATCATCAGGTAAGGCCTGGAAACCTTGCAGTGACTTCACAAAGTCTTGAGTAGGCCTTAATTGTTGAGGCCTATTAGCTTCATTTTGAGAATTTCATTTCCAAATTTTGTTGTGCAAGTTCAATATTATGATTTTAAGAGTCTAACAGTTGGAAATCATAGTAAAATTAGAATTTACTAATTTCTAGAGTTAGCATTTGAAAGTGTTTTTTGGGGTCATTAACTTCAGACTATCTTATCTTTTGCAGGGTGGTTGCATGCCAATTTTTTTTGGTGTAAAATATCATAATTATTATATTTTGTTACTTGTGTATGATTAAAAATTATTGGAGTGTGATTTTGTTATTTTTTGAAGATCTAAATATTCAAGCTTGGTAAAGAAAATCATGTCAGATAATATTAGTCCAGAACAAAATGAAGAGTCACTTGATAGATTGTGGGCTAGATTCAAAAGAAAGGGTGATGGGAAACGTTATTGTCCTTGCAATAATTGCAAGGGCTTAAAGATGAGAAGACTTTTAATCACAATAGCTGAGAAACATTGTAGGCAACATGGTCACATTGAAGGGGGGCATGGTTATCATCCATTGGTAAGTTTTTTGTTATATGTACTTATATTGACTGAATTCGTAAATGTTTATATTGTTTTAACATTTGATATATATATAAAAAACCACTTGATCATGATCATGGTTTATTTGTTTCTATCATTATTATAAAGGTAGGGTGCCCTAGGGCACATGATATGGATTATCACGGCCCGAAGAATGTGGTTTTGCAAGCGAAGGAACATGGAGCTGTGAATATTGAAGATTAAGTTAATGATCCTATGGAAGAAGATGATCATGCACCAGAAAACACAATTGAAGATGATGGTACAAATACATTAATCCATGACCGATGTAGTGGCACATCTGATCATGTTGATTGAGATGACTTTGATGATGTTTATGATTTACCTGTACTTGAGAAGGCATACGAGCCCCTTTATGAAGGCTCCAAAACAACTCTTCTCTCTGTTGTATTGTTGCTGGTGAACTTGAAGGTTATGAATGGTTTATCCAACATAGCAATCTCACGGATGTTAAGGTATGCCATATATGTCATCTTTTTTCATCTATTTTAATTGTTGTTAGTTCATCGCTAGTAAATAAAGGATGAAGTATGTACCATTAATATTCTCTATATCAAGAAATTATTTTTTGTTGTAGATTGATTGGCAAATTTTTCTTACCACCATCAAATATTTTACCTCACTCATACCGAGATTTATCTGGAATTATGAAAGATATTGGAATGGAGTATCAAGCAATAGATGCATGTCCCAATGATCATATTATATATCATAAACAACATGAATTTGCAACAGAATGCCCAGAATGTCATATTAGTAGATATCGAATAGATCAACTAACAAAAAAGGTGCCTCGCAAGGTTCTTCGTTATTTTCCCATTATTCCACATATGCAACAATTATTTAGGTGCAAAATCTTAGTGCAATTTATGGATTACCATGCACGAAATAGAAGTGGAGATGATATTCTTTGAATGCCTATAGATGGTTCTGCATTTAGGGACATGGAGGAAAAATGGCCACACTTTAAAGAAGAACCTCATAATCTCAGGCTTTCATTGGCAGCGAACAGTATCAATCCATTTGGAGAGTTGAGATCTATTTACTCAGCAAGGCCTATTTTTGTTATCAACAATAACATTCATCCATGGATGTCAATAAAGAGGGAGCACATAATGTTGGCAATGATTGTTCTAGGTATTTTTTTACATCAATTTTCTTTAACGTAGTAGCATCTCATTTTTCTTGTTTGTTGCATAATGACTTATATGTTTTTTCATTTAATAGTCATGTACATGAATTTATATATATTGTAGTAAAATGGTTATAATAATTATGTAATGTTTATGTTCATTCAACTAGGTAAGTACCAAGTTAAAGATATGAATGTATATATTGAGCCTCTTATCGATGAGTTACTAAATTTATGGAATGGTGTGACTATGTATGATGTATCTAGACCAATAGGAGAAAGACAATTTGAATTCCATGCAATGCTTGTATGGACAATTCATGATGCCCCAGGGCTAACACATTTTTCTAGTATGTTATAATGTTCGACTGCATGACTTCAATGATATTTAATTTTATGAAGTAGATATCATGCATGTTTTTTAAATAATCTATTCATTATATATAATTATAAAAATTGACATATTTAATCCAATTATATATGATTCGTAGGTCTTCAAACAAAGGGAAAATTTGCATGTCCAATTTGTGGTCCAAAGATAAAATCTTGTCGTTCAACAAGTTTAGGAAAGTAGGTGTTTGATGAGTATAGGCACTTCCTCCACAAAAATCATAAGTATCGAACTACTGAAAAACATCTTTTCAATGGGAAAGAAGAGACTACATCAAAACCACGAAGAATGACACCTCGCCTATGGAAGTTGGAATATAATAGAATTAATCATCAAGGTTATACATCGGATCAAACTATTTATCTATCATTTATGATATGTTTTGAATTTATATTTTTATATTGTGTTGTGTTTAATCATGTTGTAATTGACAATGATTGTCATTGTTAATTTGTTTAACTTATATGCTTCATGAAGGTCATCAAGGCATTAATGGTCAGCTTCCACAGGGACTTGAAATTTAACCCAGACAATTTAGTAGGTGTCCCTACTATGGGTAGCTACAAATTGTGTATTTGTTTGATACAATGCATATCGGAAATAATATGACAGAAACGTTATGAAAAATATTGGATGGAAGGCATGACAAAGAAAAAATTGTCAAAATTTGTAGTGACATTCAGGAAGCCAGTCATGCAATGAAAAATTTCATTCAATTAAATAGCGATGGAGACCAAATTAATATAACTTCCCTTCCTTGGTTAATAACGGAGCAGAAAAACAATGCTATAAAACAAGTCATATGAAAAATTTCATTTCCCACAGGATTTGCTGCAAACATAAACAATATCATAACAAAGAAAGGTGAATTTGGGTTAGGGATGAAAATGCATGATTGGCATACCTTCATTAAGGTAATTATTCTGGTATATTATATATATATTTGTATAGTGCATGTACTTTTCAGTGTATTATGTTTACTACTTTTGGAAAAATATTAATGAAAATATCATTTTATAATTGTTGCAGTACGTTCTACCTCTATCTCTCCCAGACAACTTCAACAACAATGTCAAGAAATTTATATATGATCTTGGAAAATACATGAGGTAAGTAGCGATATTTTTTCAATTCGTTGTAAATTTTTGTTAAATCTCGTTAATATATTTGTGCCTTGAATCACTTGTAGATGGTTTTCATCTAAAGAAATCTATAAAGAAGATATAAATTATTGGAAGAGAAAAATTCCTCATCTAATGTGTGAAATGCAAAAGTGTCTACCTTCGACATTTTTCAAAGCACAAGAACACTACCTCATACACCAAGTTGAGGAGATTGAATTTTGTGGACCTATACACACAAGGTCAATGTGGATGGTTGAGAGGCACTTGAAATTTTTGAAGGCTTTGGTTAGACAAAGATCACATCCCAAGGGTTCTATGGTGGAGGGATACATGGTATACCAGACTATGGTGTACATTACTGAATATCTTCCTAATTTTGCAGCAAATATCCATGTAGATCGCATTTGGGATCCCAACTCCATTAAAAAATTCGAAGGGGAGTACTTGATGGGGAAAGGTAGATTGAGGAAAGTGATAGGTAATTATAAGATGGTCATGGAGATTAATTAGAATACATTTTACATTTGGTTTTTATGTATATTGTCCTTATTTAATTATTAATCTTCAATATTCATCAATTATAAATTAAGGTCATATATTGTGGTAATTAACTAATTATACGTCATTTGGGAATTTTAATTTATTTTGATACAGTTGGTCGAGAGTGGGATGCACTACATTTGTATGTCGCAAACAATCTTGATTGGATGATGGTATGGATTGAATGATGCCAACAATCTGGCCACGCATTAACATGGGAGGGTGTGTCTTCATTGGTTAAAGAAGCTCATCGTAATGGAGATTCCAATGTTACACTAAGGGAAATTGATTTAGCATATGGTTTAAGAGATAAACAGGTATGTATAAATATATTAATCACCCATATTATTTACTTGTTTTCAATTATATTGATGTATATATATGTTGAGATTCTTTTCTTTGCATACATTCAACCAAGAATAAATATGTTTATCAATTGACAATATTGCAATAAGTTTTACATGTTTGACATATTGCAGGTGAAACACCACAAGGGTATGTGGTGCAATGGTCGTAAATTTTGAATCACAAAGTTGGATGACATGAAGAAAACTTGTGATTCTAGGATAACTATAGTCTTCCAGGTGACTAATGTTTCATCTAGAAGCGACATACATCTAGAAGTCTCAAAAAATCAATACTATGGAATTTTGGATGATATACTTGAGTGTGACTTTAAGTCCATCAAATTAGTTTTGTTTGTCGTCCTATGGTACAAACTATGATTGAATGAAAATGATCCTAAAAGAACTATTATTGAACATGATAATGGATTTACCATGGTTACTACAAGGTATTTTGAGTGAGTTGGAAATGAGCCCTATGTTCTTCCAAGCCAACTGAAAAGGTATTTTACTCAGAGGTTCCAGGTAAAGCGGGTTGGTTATATGTTGTTAGACATGATCCAAGAGGAATTATGGTAAAGTATAATATGGTGGAAGAAGAAGATACTGAAGAAATATAAGATGATGTAGATGATGATCAGGATCAACAATTAGCTGTTGATGTGCCTGACGAAGATGTCAAAGATGAGGAACTAGATCATAATGATGTAGGAGTTAATTTTAATGAAGATGATATCCGTGTGGATGATGACATTATCAAAACTAATATCAATGATGACAATGATGATATGACCAATCCTTACAATGTTGAATTTGGATCGGATGATATAGACAAAGAGTTAGATGAAGAAGAAGATCAATGACATTGAAATGTATGAGTTATGTGATTGTATTGTCTATTTGATATTAATTTCTTGATAGAATTATATTTGACTTATGTGGTTACATTATGATGTTTTTAATTTTAATTATATTTGAATTATATTAGAATATGTTCAGTTAACAGATATAAAAAATAAAATGGATAAACGAAAAGATGAAAGCATGAGACCACTGCCTTGTTGGGTGTATGGAGTCTAATGAAGATCTATAAAAGAGTAATCTATGATGGAAATAATTCAAAGTGTTTGGCACACAGATGTAGTTTATAACTTGTATAAATTTGTAAGTAAATGACTGACAAACTCTACTTGAGATAGAATGACAATCCTAGTTATGTGATTCTTATTATTGATCCAATTAATACTCTTCAATTATTGTGATTGACTAGAAGGGTTTAATCTTTACTTGAAAGAACCAAATAATCACATCACATAAATACAACAAATGTGTATCGGTAAACTAAATGTATATATATATGTTTGATATATCAATTTAAACAACAGAAAAACATCAAAATGGAGACAACCAAATAACTATATAATTCCACAAACAAGTGATACCAAGATTAAGCCACAAGTTCATACATCTTCATTAACTTCATCAAAATTCATACATGCATCTAAGTCTTTTAAAGGAAAGTTTCATTGCAAAATATCTACTATATCTTTCTCCTATTTGCCTATATTTGTTCTACATTATGAAACAGATATAAATATATCAAAATTGTGAAAAGGCGCGTCCTTTGAGAAATGTCTTTTTCTTAACAACAATAACAAACTAGAAATTATTTTCTATTAAGCCATAAATGGATGTTTGACAGATAATCTCAGTATGTTGGCCACTTGTGTGTATCATCATCATCCTGTGCATTCCTTATGGCTATCTCCATTTTGAACATCTTCTCATTTTGTTCACATTCCCTATCCATTGTTAAATCATTTCTTGTGGCTGTCTCCATAATTGTTTGCATCATCATCTCACATTCCTTCATCTATCTTGTGGTAATAGACATTTTTTTACTCCTCTTTGGTTAAGTACTTATCCACCCATCTCTGATACTCTTCATCCATTGGCCAGCCAAAATTCACCACCTCATTCACCTTAGTATTGTAAGGTGTGTAATTCACTGCAGCCTGATTGGCTTCCCTTTCAATAAACTCTAAGATTGTTTTGGTGTTAACTATCTTATCCATACTATTTACCAGCAAATCATAGTTTGAATCATCACAAATCGATTTGATTTGTGCATTGATAACTTCTTCTACCCCATCTTGCCACTATTGCAATGTCTTAAAATTTCCTTGTGCATCAATAATGTCTAGCAAAAATGTATCATTCCAATCATCAAATCTCTTTATCAACTCCCTAATTCTTCTACTCAAATCATCAGGTAAGGCCTGTAATCCATTCAATGATTTTAAAAATATTTGAGTAGGCTTCAATGACTAGGGCATGTTACCCACATCAAACCTAGAATATTTGTACATAATATCCATATCATTGGCCCTAGGGATCCATTTCTTAGCCAAAGGAAAAACTATTTCCCGATCCCTATTGATATTTTTTATTCCATCCAAGAATAAAGAATACAAAGAATGTATATATGGTAATTTAACATGAACCTTTTCATTAATATGCCTCAAAACTATGTCAACCACTTCACTTTGTTTGGAAGTTGCATCATCCTCACTTGCCTTTAAGGCAACCTGCAATTTTGTGATCCTATTCAACATTTTCTTCTTGGTGGGATCCATAGAATATTCAACTTCTTATTCAACTAGCCCTGGTGTAGGACTGAGAGCAGGTGCCTGGATGGGGGACCCCAAAGTTGAAACAATTGGAGTAGTAGGGGGGAACAATCCTACAATAGAAGGTAATTCTATGATACCAGAAGCACTGGAGGATTCTCCCACCTGCCCATATTTCAACCTATCTACTTCAGATTGCATCTCAACAATCATTTGCTGCATCCTACTATATTCTGCAATTATCATATTGTATTTCTCCATCAGACTCTTCTTTTTAGCCTCTTCTCTCTTAGCTGTCTTTTGGGCCAATTTTGCCACATTTACTGTTAGGCTTGTAGCTTATGTTGTTAAAGTTTCATAATCTCTCTTGATGATTAGCCCACCCCTTAGGTGTGGGATAATATCAATTACATTTGGCTTTCTTCCCTAGGGTGCCAATGCCCATATGGCCAGAGTTTCATACTCCTCAAAGAAGGTAGAGTCCTATAGAGCTGCCTTAACCTCTTCTTCACTATTTTCTATAAGGTGCTTGGACTGTAAGATAGCATTCAATGCAACCGCATCAGCTATATCCCATTCAGGCAAAAGTAAAACACTAGCCTGAGTCACAAGTCTTCTTCCCTCCTCAAGAGTGATGCCATTGAATTATTCCATTAATTCAACCTTGACCTCATCATCATTCTCCTGCTCAGACCTATCAGGTCTTGATTCTCTCCTACTCTTGCATTTTTTCTAGTACTCTTCTATTTCCGTTTGCCAAACTAGTTGCAAGAATACAAGAGTCTTTACAAATGAATCATCGTCCAAGAATGCCTTGCGGGCCTCCATCCTGGTATCTTGTACACATTGCCCCTTTACATCCATGTCAAAAAGTACCAATTGTGTTGATCTAGGAGGGGAAGGGATACAATTATCTCATCCATCAGAGTTTCCTGCATTTCCTCAACTCTCTGCCTCTTAGAGCTTGGCTCTGATGGTAACACTGCAAGATCACCTCTTGGTGGTGAATCTAGATCCACAATCCTTATCCCTCTAGGTGCTCTAATCCTTGGACCCAGCTGTGATGATTCTTGCATGACTTGTTTTACCTTCTTATACCCTTCATCCTCATCACTACTCGCATTCCTCTTTCTCTTTTATAGAGGCCTATCAACTGGTAGCTGATAAGCTGACCTTGTTTCTCCAGGCCTCACATTCGGTATTTCTATTGCAAAATCTAATTCCAAACTGACCCTCTTGGTCATTAAGGTGCCCATGATATTTTTGAAATTAGCCATTAAGAAGTCTATTCTCTTGTGAAATGGAGTGAACTCCATTAATGAATCATATTTTGGATCCATTTTATGTATTATAGCCAGCAGCTTTTCATATGCAATCCATTTTTCTTTATTCAACTCCTGCCTATTCAAATCAAACTCATTTTTTATTAGGTCCTCAAGAAAGTTGAATTCATGTGCAAATTTTCCACCTTTAATTCATTGTTTGAACAATGCAAAGAATCCCTCAGGGTCATGCTGTCTCCTACGACCATTCCTCAAATTGAAGTCATCAAAAAACCTTTCGAAGTGGACCCATCCTCCCTTCGATTAGACAAAATCAGAAACAACAATGTAGTCAAGGAAGAAATTCCCTTTTCCTTTCTTTGTTAGGTTGTCCTCATGAATACAACCTAGTTTCCACATAAATTTAGAAAACCCCATCCTTGATGGTACATTAAAGGGGAGGATATGAGGGGTTCCCTGGAAACCGTACACCCTCAAGACAATACTTATAGGGTACAAGATGATATCACCCCAATTGTGACACACTTTTAAATTAGGCTTCCTCACCTTCGATCGAAGGAATTCATGCAAATAGTCAGGGACTCTTGGCACATTTATGACCAATCGAGCTTTGAGTCTGGTGGAAAATGAGTTATCAAACTGCACAAAGTTGGCACCTCACTTGTTTTAAGACAAATCTGCACTCCACAACTATACAAGTAGCCTTTCTCCATTCACCTCCAGCCTCAACTCCATTTTTTTCTGAGAAGAAAAAAAATTCTTGTACAAGAACATATGCATCAACAAAGGGTACTAGAAAAAAGGAGTGCCATTATCCCCCACATGCAGCTTCATCAAAACCTTATGCATCTTCTCTGACAGGAATGATGCAAAGTCATATACCATAGAGAAGTTGGGATGTTGAATCTGGGCTCCCATAAACATGTACGCAACTGGAATCATAGTATTAGGGCTGAATCCTAAAATTTGGCATAATGAATAAAATGTTGCCAGGAAGTGACTAGAAAAATAGCTCAGCCTGAAAGGCTCCTAGTCATTTGGGCTGATAATAATTGTTGAACTGCCCACCCTGGCTAGGTGAGGAGTAAGCAACCTCAATCTGAAAAGAGGCTTTAACCTTTTGTACTCCTCCTTCATCTCCTCAAAATCTATTTGGACTAAGAAAGGGCTATACTTAGTCAAATAAAAAATCTGTCAAATCTCATCTGCATTTATGTTTAGCAAAATTCCACCATCATTATCCCTTATGACCCTTGTCACAAGATCATACCATGCTCCCACTACTCTGAGCAAGTCAACATTAGGGAACACATTTGGCACTGTTAGTTTCCCCATGTTGTATCTCTAGGCATTAGAGAAGGGGTGAGGTAAGTTTCGTTGTCCATACCACAGCCTAAACATTTCAACACCAGTCATAGGAATCCTGGCATCCACAATGTTATAATTTTTGCACACTAGACCTTCGACTAGGGTCTTTCTATTCATTAAAACCAAACCACTCTTCCTATCATTTGTTGACAATGAGAGTTGATCTAGGAAGTCATCATACAAATTCCTCTTCAAATAATCAACATGGCCAGAGTGCTGCTTTAGTGGTGCCATCTTAAACAACTAGGGATTCTTTAAAAAATCAAATCCTCGAAGAAACTAGGGGTACCCAGAACACAAAAATACAACACAATTGTGCAATTACAATAATTCAAATGAACTAGTAACCCTACAAAAATAATTAACAAAACCCCTTGACCAGCACAATAGAACCCTTCACAAAGACAGTCAAATTAACCCAGCAATTTAGAAAATAACTCATAGGATTTCATGCCTTAAAGAGAACCAAACTTCACGGTGATCACTCGAAAAACTTTATCTCTGGCTCTGAACTACTTGGACAATACTTGAATGATTTTGTGATGAAGATAGAAAAAAAGAAGATAATTTATGTCAACTGAACTGAGCCAGTAGACATCTCATTTGCATGTCGTGCCAATGGCTCTAATCACATTTGATGCGAATTTAAAGTTCAGTCGTCGATCTTCTATGTTTATCAGATCATCGAACCACCATCTTCAAAAGGGCTAACAAAATCTCCATGTCAGCATCGAGAGCCCACCACACAAGCAACGCCAAAGGAATACACGTGGCACCCGCCCATGATATCATGATCACTAAAAATCCTGCATCTTTAGATCACGTGATGGCAGGCAATCGTTGATTCCTACCATCAGCAATCGTGTTCACTCACAGTAGTCAACAACACCAAACATAACCGTTGAGCAACCTTTTAACAAGATTATAACATCACCATCGATCTCGAGCACGTGCATCTCGTAGTTGTTTTAGTAACCCACTTTATAATGTATTTAAGTCAAACACAAATATTAAATGCTTTATTAATCCCTTTTCAGCATCGGCGGTTTGGGACACGTGGTGCTCGCTCATGATATCACAATCACCAAAAAACCAGCGGTGATGTCATCGTGAGATCGTGGGGAGCGGTCAGGATCAATCGTAGGAAGATCGACGGTCATTAAAAACACAACAGTCAATAACACCAAACATAACCGTTGAGAATTTTTTTACCAAGATTATAAAATCACCATCAATATCGAGCATTTGCATCTCGCAGCTATTTTATTAATCCCTTTTCGGCATCGGCGGCTTGGGACACGTGGCGCTCGCTTGTGATATCGCAATCACCAAACAACCAATGGTGATGTCATCACAAGATCATGGGGAGTGTTTAGGATCAATCTTAGAAAGATCGATGGTCATAAAGAACACAACAGTTAGTAGCACCAAACATAACCATCAAGCAACCTTTTACCAAGATTATAACATCACTGTCGATCTCAAGCACATGCATCTCACAACTATTTTAGTAACCCACTTTATAACGTATTTAAGTCTGACACAAATATTAAATGCTATATTAATCCCTTTTCAGCATCGATAGCTTGGGAGACGTGGCGCTCGCCTGTGATATCGTAATCACCAAACAACCAGTGGTGATGTCATCGCGAGATCACGGGGAGCGGTCAAGATCAATCGAGATCGACGGTCATTAAAAACACCCCCTGCAAAATAAAACAACTATTATAATGGAGAATGGGACATCGCCTAGGACAATGACAAACGATGGCTCAAATTTGTTCTTAAAGCATGAGGCACAGACCGACCTAGACTTAAAAAATAATAAAGTCAGGCGAAATAACCTTTTTGCATATGTAGATTGTGTCGTTGTCGGATGAAGTGATTTCAATCTTGACCGTTGCTTGCAAACCTCGCAAGGTTTTTGCTAACGTCACAAATATGGTGTGAGGCATGTGAGATGATACCATCTATCACATTTGATGGTGGGGACTAGTATTGCTCGTTGATCAATGATGAAGGCTGATTTTGATAGTTGTTTCCATACCGATGCATTGTGGTCATTCCTCACTGACCTCATGCAATTAAAACTTCAGTTTCAATAAAGCTGCGAGGTGTGCGATTTGGTGATGCATGGACTCCAATTTTGTGCATTGATAACAAAGGTGGGGCCCATTTCCATGCTGATGTGGTGCTTGGTAGGTGAATATCCTATCCATTTGGTGAGTGGAGGGAGAACGTGGCATTTTCAAACTATTTTGACTAAATCTGAGTCATTCTCTTGGCCAACATTGTGATTGATCAACGACTCGTATTTAAAAATAAATTGGTATTGTACTATAGCCGTTTTATCTCATGTGAGTGAATAGTAATGGCCGAGTTCGACTCTGCCTACATAATTAAATGCTAAAATTTAAAATATTACTATTTATGTGTTGTATCTCTACATTGAGGATGAATTGCTTGGTATTGAGTGAAGCAAACTATGGTTACGATTTATCAATTTTGTTGCCCTGGATGTTTTGTGATTGAGACCGTAAGTAGCACGTACGCCATTTCTTGTAAATTCAGAAGATTTTATGGTTGCTTGTTGGGCAATTCATGATTTTTTCCTGTTTCTGTTCTTGAAGAATTGATTGAATAGATTTGCTTTTAGAGCTTGTCTAGATAATTGCTAGGAATTTTTGAATATTGAAGAATTTTTTGTAAAGGCTAAAGGAGAAAATTGTAATTATTTTCTATCTTAAAATAAGCAAACCCTAGTTCAAATTATCATTAGTTGAGTATAAATGGCACCCAAGGCCCGAAGTTCTGGTTCTGAAACCACTACGAGGTCTTTATCCCAAGATATTATTAATTTGTTACAACCCTGTACTAGTAGGAAGCAGGAGGGAAAGGTTTTGTTCTATGGGCCTCGAATCTTGGAAGGATTGATAGATAAGCAATGTGCAATTCAAGATGTCGAGTTACCATACACCGGGTGGTAGTTGTTCTCCAATTGGTTTGGGAACAAGAATTTTTCGGTTCCTTTGTGTAACCCCTGGAGGTTAGACCTGGGTAAATTGGTGGTTCCTAATGTTTATATGGATGTAGATCTTTTAAAGGACATTGTTGCTAGATATGACCCTGTGGCCTGAATTCTCAAAACACATGCTGGTGTGCAAATGATTAAGATAACCAAAGAAGAAATTGCAGAGATTTTCAAATTGCACGAATGGAGTAAGGCTATGGTTCCTATCAACTTGAAGGTTTTTAGACAAGAATATAGAAATACTAGGGGTTTGTTCAGAACATCCTTTTTAATACCTCATTTGGCAGTCTTAGGAAGAGGAAAAAAATAGAAGAAGGTAGTAATTGGTAGGAATGAGCCTGAACCTTTTCCTGTGGACTATTTCTCCAGTTATTTCAAGAAGACTGTTTGTGCTTTATGTCAATTTCTGGGAGTCAGCTTAAAGAAAACCTTGCCTACCGATATTATGTATATGGCAGTAAATCTCTAGCACTTAGGTTTTAATTTAATATATGATTTTTCCACTTATTTGGCAGAGAAGATGCACACGGGTTTGGTAGCCCTAAAGGAGGGGAAGAATTGGGTTGGATTCATATGGTATTCCTTGTTAATCCACATGTTTTTGTATAGGGGTCAGCTTGTGATCATAAGTTTGATTATGTAACTTTCCAAAATGTCTTTGGATCTAAATTAAGGGAGGCTCTGGTTCGTGACCCCCCAAGGATCCCAAAATAAATTCATGACTTCTTGAGGCCGATGGAGAGAAAGCCTGAATTGAACATAATGCAGAATTGGGGAGACATTATCCCCTATCATAATACCATAGTTTTCAGGGTTTTTTGCACTAATGTCATTCCAATGGTTCTACCAAGGGAGGTTCCCCTTAGAATTGTATTTTTGGAAATCATGAAGCAATTGGGGGGTGCTCATGAACTACACTTGCTAGCTGAATAGAAGAAAGGTTCTTTCTTCCCTGAATATACAACATTTTCCAATTTTGTTATGGAAAAGAGAGGATGGAAGGAGTTACATAAATTACTTGGGCCTTATAGGCTAAGGACTGCATGCCCCAAGAATCATGATCCTAAGGGTTTTATCTCTCAAATGAAGGAAAAACATCAAACATGAGATTTTTTTCACAGCTTCTACTTTTTTGAGGACACCATCATGAATATTTTTGATTTGAAATTACAAGATGAGAGAAAGGCACTATACATTGCCTACTCTAAAATGGTAAAAAGTAAGTAGGAGAAAATACTTGGTTTCAATCCCATACCTAATGCTAAAGATGAGTTTAGCAAGGCAATGTATGCTATTGATAATTTTGAGAGCTTGGTTGGGGTTTCGAAAGATGAAAAGGTTGTGGAAGAAAGGGGAAAATCACAAACCATCGAGGAGTACCTTGAGGTAAAGGAAGAGGAGAGGCCTACTTATCAGCCCCAAAAGAAGATAAGGGGTTTTTCTAGAGGAAAGGGAGGTAGGGCTGAAGATGTTGCTAAAAATATTGTGCCATCTTCTTCAAGGCAGTTAGTACCAAATTTTGTTGATTTGGATTCTCCTCCAAGTTTTTCAAAACAAGCTTTCCAACCATCACCAAAGAGGTAGAGGGTTGAAAGAGCAAATATTTTTTATTGTGATGGTGATGAGGATGATTACATTATTATCACTCTGGATGAAATGCATCGTGAGATTCCATTGGAACCAGTTGACATTGCAACATGTTCAAGTACAATTTATTTGAGCTTAGGAAAAGATGAAATCAAAGAAATAACAAGCAATGATGACTTGATAATATAAGCCTACAGAGAGTTCATGATGGATGACTCTTTTATTCAAACCGGTGCTTTTAAAGATTTTGTGTGGAGAGCACATTCTATATTATATGATGAGAAGTGGAACATGAGAGAAGTATGCATCTAGAGCTCCTAGAGAAGGTAATTCAAGCTAAGGTCAGGGAACAGATGAGAGACAACTTCAAAGTAATAACACCAAAGCAGGGTTGGGAATTGGTACAAAAAAGTGGAGTATTGCTACTCCTTGAATGGGATATTTCTGATGCTATGGTGTTTGACACAATAAGAAGGGATAATAAGCCACTTCTTGCTACTGAAGAGGATGCTACATTGGCACTCAAGGGATCAGCCTTTAGTGAGGAATGGGATTCATTGGCAATCTGGTCCCTATCCATTGGATCTAAAAAGCCAATTATTGCAAAACCTTTTGACTTCAGTGGTCACTTCATTGTGAGGAGAGTTGCTAACACCCCATCATTGGAAGCTATTAATATGGTCGTGAATGTTGCCAAATTCACCAAAGCAATTGTTGAAGATTTGACCAAGGAATGGGATACTTTGAGAGGCCAATATAATGACATTATTATTGAATATAATAAGACTCAACAATAGGTAGGAGAGTTAGAAACTAAATTGGATTTATTGAGGCAACAAATGGATACCATGAGATCTCAAAAGCAAGCCAGTTCTAGCCACACTGTTCCCGACCCACCAGTAGAGCAGTCTCAACCTCCTGCACAAGCACAGTCTTTGGCTATTGTTCCATATAATATGGGACAACTACCTATCACTATTGAGAGGGCTACTAGCCCTGGAGGGGGACTTTCTAGGGAGAAACTGATTCATCAGGTTCAAGAATATAAGGAGATGGTAAAGAAAATCTGGGATGTAATAGGGAGAAGTAATGTAGTGATAGTGGACACTGTTTTGAAACATTTAAATAGAAGGGTCCATAGTAAGATAAAGAGTGTTCATGAAAATTATGTCCTAATGTTGCAAGCACTAAAAATGTTTCCAAGGGATAAATAATTGGCCATACCATTGCTAAACAAATGGATTCCTAGAATGGAGAAGTTGAAATTCATGGTAGTAGGGGAAAAACAACATCGTGATAAATATCCTACTATTATTGCAACATATCAATTGGTCAAGGGAATTTTTTGAGGAGAAGTTTCAGGGATTTGCCACCCCAATGGAATGAAAGATTAAATTGCTGAAAGATGTGTATGATGGAAATGACCTATCCCCATTGCCTCATATTTTACATAGTTAGGATGAAGTCAAACCCCTGCAGGTTTGGAAGGAGAAAATGAACAATATAATGATGTCTCAAACACATGAGATATGCAAAAATCCTGACATCTGCATGCTAAAGAATACATTGGAAAAGTTGTATTTTGTTATAAGTTTCTTAGAGAACTTTGATAAAAAGGCCACATCAATAATGGTAAAGTATCCTCCCTATCGAAACAAGGTTGATAAGGTTGTGTCTTTCTAGTGGCCTTCTGAGGAGGAGTTTGAATTATGGAAAAATGTGTTCACTGATAAACTCAAATTATGAGTGTTATAGTTGAGAATTACAACTTGGTCATGTATAATACAGGTCTAGCCTTAGATATTATATTCTAAAATTGCATTCTCCTTTTGAATCCAAGTATAGGGTGCTGAGGTGGAGTTAATACTATAATGGCTAAGCATGCCTTTGATGTATGGGGAGTGGCCTTTGGAGAGATGTTTTCTTTCCTCCTTATCAACTAATGATGATATTTATCTTATGCTCTCCACTCGCATAATAGAATTGTAACTGAATCATGAGTTAGCGGTCCAATTACAAATGGACATGTGTACTCTCCGACCTGAAGCTTGTTGGCTCCCTTGTTTTATAAAAGGGAATTCTGGGCCAAGAGAGTGGTTGGTTGAAATATCCAAAATATGACAAATAAGAGTCTAGTAATATAGAGAGTATGAATTGTAAGTCCAGGTTTTAAATAGTTTTGAGTTAGATTGGAGAACTTTGTTAATCATGGGGTTTTTGAGCATGCTTGTATCAAACTCATGAATTTTGGAGTTTATTTTCTCTCCTATTGTGTTATGTTACATGGATTATTAATGAAATATCGATCAAAGATGATTTTCATTGATTTTCATTTGTTCTTTACTGTGAATTATGTTTAACTACAACTCTGGTTTAAAGGATCGGTTAAATGCTTCAATTAACTAGTAAATTCATGCAATATAACAAATAGGATTCATAAAGGAGTAATAAACTTAGGTATAGATATATGGGTTGTAATGCAATTCATAATAGATCATAAGTGTTCAAAATGAAATTTACCCTGTAGTTTAGTTTTCTCTTTTGACTCCGTGCGCTGGGATATGGCACTGGAATTCTGATTACATTTTATTCTCGTATGTTTTGTGTTATGGCATCAAGATATTTTACTCAAACATTTTCTATCAATTTACTTTATGTGAAGTTTTTGATTCTCTGTTAAATGGACATGAGTCTTTTTTAAGGAATAGCCAATTTCTTAAAGGATTTCATCCTTTTACATTAATTGGGGATCTATTTGTTGCTTACCTATGTGTAAATGAAATGTTGTATGTTGTATGTTAAGAGCACGTGTTAGGGAATACCCTCCTCGATTTTATAGAGTCTGAAGTGTAGGACAATTAGCCTTATTTATATTCTCGTTAAGTTGGCCATATTGTTCCTAGTCTTTTATTATTGAGTGTGGTGTGTTCATAAGAGCTTCTAGGAAACACGTGTTGGTTGCAGTAAAAAAATTTCCAACAGGTTCAATTAACAACATGATCTATTGAGTAATTACAAAGAATTCATAGTTTGAAATTCTAGATTTTGACAACATGATCTATTGACAAGTAGGAAGTATTTTTCACATTGTGTCAAATTTTGATATTGTTATAGGGATTCAATTATGTAGTTTTATAAGTCAAACTCATTGACCCATGTTTCATGAGTAGTGTTTAACAAGAACCCATCTCTCATGATAACGAATGGTCCACTTAGCACTCATTGCATATAAATGATTCTCAAAGCAATGAAGCACTAGGCCTTCCTAGGAGGTCACCCATCCTAATATTACATTATCCATGATTTTATTAATAATTGATCATTTTGGATTTTGAAAACCTTGACACACAAATGACAATTTGACAATGAACTTAATGTATCACAATTAAGTTTCAAATTGAGTAACACAATAGAAACTAAAAAAAATTGAGTGATTGTTATGAGGGTAGTGATGCAACTTTTCTAATTAGAGTGTATTCCATGAGATTACAATTCTTTGAGATATTTTGTCAAATAGTTCACAATATTTGTCTATCCTCCCATATTTTACATAGATTTGAAAATGGAGTCTACAATCACAACATTTGAGAAAATTCATCTTTATATTATGCTTTGATGGATGTCCATACCTTGTTCCAAATCTCCCATATTAAGGAAATTGACAAGGATTTTGGTGAAGGTTGTGAAATTTGTCTATGCATCTACCAATTGCATTTGATTGAAAGTTTCTAAAACCTTTTAAAAAAAATCCATTATGTATATTCTACAATCATTATAGTCCACAATTTCACATTTATTTGGTTTTGCATCTACCAATTGTATTTGCTTGAATTTTCTTACCAAATTTTGAATGTAGATCCATTTTGTGTATATCTTACAATCTATTGGTGTTTTTTCCCACATAGGATCTGCAATTCTCTAAGAGGTAGCCAACCTCCATGATAAGGAACTACAAAGGCTAGTGGCCAAGTAATAAGATTTAGTTAAAGACTAACATCTCCTACACTTTTGGCTCTGTGAAACCAAGGTGGGTGAACCCAAGTGTGTTCATAAGAATGTTTCATGATTGGTAAGAACACTTCTTATTACAAATGCAGTCCCCACTAACACTAACAAATAGTCATTACCCTGGTTGTGTCAAAACCAAAGAATAATAACAGATATCCCAAAGCAAGGAGACTGAAAATTATCATAAGATCTATATCCCAAAAAGAGATAGCAGTTGATATTTGTTAAAATGTTCGGGTATTGAATCACCATGCTTAGAGTCACGGTCCTATACCTGAAAGGAATTTACCAATACTATCCAGTGCCTCATCCATTGGGTGGGAGTCATATAAAACGTAATTCAGATGAAAATGAACTTATCACCATACTGCTTTTCTACCATGAGATTTGTCAGTATATTAAAACAATACTCCTTAGTGAATCCTGAGCATATAACCATAAACATGCAATTTGTGTTCAAGCATTTGATTAACTCATTAAGTTAAAGTAAGAGAAAAAATTACACTTTCAACTACACCATTGAAATTGAATGAACAAACCCTTGATAAATCCATCCATAATCCATGGCCCATACACAGGAGAGAAAAATGTCTTAATTTTTTTAGATTTCTTTTGATATCAGTAATTACAAAAGCATAGTATACTTATTTCATACTATTCCCAACCCAACATGATTTCTGACATAATACCTTCAAAATCTTGCATTACACCTAATTGTACCTATTCTAAGCCTTCAAACTTCAAAAAACAACAACCCTTAACAATGAGTCATCAAATCTCCTTTATAGGATAGGAGAGCAACAAAGCAATAGGCTACATTGTTCATTCCAAAATTGAATTTCATTTAGAATGAAACTCAAATTCACATTCCTCATCATTAGAAAAAACCATAATCAGTTCGAGGAATCAAAACAATTATACTATTGTAATCAACTAGGGCTAAAAACAAAAGAGCATGGCAGACATGCGTACATCCACATCAACAACCAACCCAAAAGTAACACACCCAAAAACTACAACTACTTGCAAGACACACGACTCCAATAGAGGCAACCACTCCTGGTCCTCGATTCAATAAGAAGCGAGACCAACTTCCTTTTATCCACTTTAACACATGATTTGGTAGCATGGCATGACGCCATCATAGTTATTGGGGAAACTGTGAGGGGCTCTTCATTGACCCCCAACAACTTGGTCATGGACGCTAAGTAACATTGGTAGTCTGAGTCAGTTTCGGACCTATCACTATTAGAACTAGAAGAAAGAACCAGTGGGGACTTGGATCTCCCCATCCCTTTATAAGCATCATGGACAACCTCGGGCTTGCTAAGGATAGATTGTACCCTGTTAGGCTAAAAATTTCTCACCCTGAGTCTGGTACTTCTGTGCACAGCCGAATGGTCCATTGCAAAGAACACCTTGCAAAATACAGGAGAGACTTGACCACCTACAAACAAGATAATTCAAAATGTGATGATAATACTAGATAACACAATGAGCATTTATAGAGTTAATTGGTGTGATAATATTAATTTCTCGAATGTAGCACAAGAATTCGAGCATTTTAGTGGCTGATGTAGCCACCACAAATTATTCCTGGATTGTGAAGGCATGGTGTACAAACCATCATTGCATTAATTAAGAGAACACTGTTTGCACACAGGAAAATCAGGTGAGGATCGACTGAAAAACCCATGCCATTAATGAGAACAACTTGCAGAGAGCAAGAACTCCCAATGTGGATGAACAAGAACCCAACAAAAATTGAATCGTTAATGCAGATCGAACATGGCATGTTGAACGACTAAGATTGAGTCAAAAATTGTTTGAAAATCCACATCAGTACCCTAGGAGAACTGTGCCCAATCAAAACCCAAGAAAATAAGAGGTTGCAACTGGACAATGGGTCCCACCTAGCCCTGTCACTTCAAGAAACAGGCCATGGGTCACCTCTTCACAGACCTTACAGTATCCTCAGGGGCCTTTAATCTGATCATGCGAGATCTGCAAGGAAGGATTATCATTGATCTCCCTCGTTAATACCCCACGGGTATAAAACACCCACCTTAAACCCCAAAACCCTATCCTCCATCCATGTAAATTTTAAGTCCGACCACAATCCTTGTACGGTCCACATGATTTATTTATCCTTTGTTGCAGAAACTATTACAATATATTTCTTATTTATGTACTTATTTTCCATACACGTTTATAAGAGTTTGAAATTATTAATAATATTAATTTTGGCAAGACATTAAAAGAGTGTTGATTGTAAAAAATATGCATCCTAATGTGAAAATGAAAACAATGGAAGCAATGACTATAACACATAAATTTTTATGTAGTATCCAATTCAAAGAATCATGTTACCCTCTACCTTGATTTTTTTAGTATTAAAAGCTAAGGAGATGCTATAAATAAGATAATAAGTTGACTATTAACATATACCAATTTTCATAGAGATGTAGATTGTTGGATGTTGTGGTTGTGTTTCTCATGATATGTGGTTGTCATTGATGTCAACACAATTAGCATTAATGTCTTAAAGGTTGTATATGTCGAGGATATTGAGAAAATTAGAATAAATATGTTGCAGAGAGTCTATGAAGTTATGGAGATCAGAGTTGTGGAAATTTTTTTACGTTGGTATTATGAAGTCGTTTATTAAAGGGTTTGTTGATGAGCCTATCTAGTATATCCTCTGGAAGTTTCAGAGGTGTGCATCAAGATTGGAGCGAGTTATGAGTTTTTGTGTTCCTAGAATTATTTTTTTGTTATAGTTGGTGTTTCTGAAAGAAGAGAATGTAATTCTGGTGAATTGAATTGTTGTGTATTCTCTTGAGATGTTCATTGATGTTTCTTGATCTCATACTCTATCATTTTGGTACTTCCACATTGATCAGTGTGCTCATGATCAAAGATTTTTCCTTTGCACATTCAAGTTTTCATGTTCTTGGTTGACATGATGGTGGTAGTGTGTTGTAGATCCTTGTGGAATAATTTTTGAATGCTTGGCATGTTCGAGGATGTTGATTTAGGTCTTCATTATGTTGTGACTGATTTAGGTTGGTGCGCATTGAGATTTGTTCATGAATTGGGCCAACAATTTGAATTCATCTATTATTTATTTTTGGCTGATAGAGTTGTTAATGTAAATTCATTAAGTGGATATATAAGAGCGATTGTTTTATTCATTTAGAGAGAATGTATGTGAAGTGTATGTGAGATGTGTGTGAATAAATATTAGATCATTTGAATGCAGAGCAGAGTGAATAATTTTAAGAAAAGTATGAAGAAGTATTTATGTGCCTAACTGAAACTATCATCGAGATTTTGAAGAAGCTAATTTCTCAGTTCAACCTCATCAGATGGATTTAATTTGATTATCTTATGTAAGGAAATGAGCCTTCCCTTTGAGTAGTGAGCTCTAGGTAGTGTTCTTGAATGCATGTGCATTCCTTATTCATTTCTTTTATAATTTTAATAGGGTATAAATTGTGGATTAACCTCCACCATGGTTTTTCCCCTAACAAGGTTTGTACACAAAAATCTGTGTTATGTGTGTTTCTGAGGTGTTGTTGATTCATGCTTTCACTGTTAATTATTAGCTATGAGATTAAAGGTTAATAAGGTTAAATAAGTTTCAATTTTGTAACAACTGATTCACCCCCCCTCTTAGTTGTCTATCCTTGTTTTCCAACATAGATATCTTCCATTTCAAAACACACAAAACAATATTCAGTACATAATCAACCATCTTTCATTCATATAGTGATTATTTTATCTCTATAGGAAACAAGTAGAGTATATAAACAAAACTAGCAAAGCCACAAATACCCCTATTTTTGAGTTTGGTGTGTATTCCTTCCTCTCCCGGATCTTCTCTGATTATTTTCTAGAGACCAAGTGTTGTAACTAAACTATGGTTCATTCTATGTGCATGTAATTTTGATCTTGATAGAGAAAATTAAAAAAATATTAATCTACTCTTGTCAAAACACAAACAACACTCATATTTAGTATAAGAGTCAACCAATCATAAGGAAAACATAATATGAAGATGAATTTTATCAAATCTTGTGGTTGTGGATTCCCTTTTGAAATCTACGCAAAATGTGGGAGGATAGACAAAGCTCATGAACTATTTGACACAATGCCTCGAATAATTGTAATCTCATGGAATACACTCTAATTAGAAAAGTCTCATCACTACCCTCATAAAAATCTATCAATTTGTTTTAGTGTCTATTGTTTTATACCCAATTTGGGACATGGGGTATAACAAAATAGACACTAAAATAAATTGAGAGATTACAATTCTTTGAGACATTTTGTCAAATTGTTCACAAGCTTTTTCTATCCTTCCACATTCTGTATAAATTTTAAAAGGGCATCTACAACCACAACATTTGAAAAAATTCATCTTCATATTATGATTTGATGGATGTCTATACCTTGTTCCAAATATCCCATATTAAGGAAACCAATAAGGATTTTGGTGAAGGTTGTTGAATTTTTCTTTGCATCTACCAATTGCATTCGTTTGAAAGTTTCTAAAACCTTTTCAACAAATCCATTATGTGTATATTCTAAAATCATTAAAGTACATAATTTTGCATTTATTTGGCTTTGCATCTACCAATTGTATTTTCTTGAATTTCCCTACAATATTTTCAATGTAGATCTCTTTTGTGGATATCTTATAGTCCTTGTAGTCCACATCACTTTGTTTTTTGAAGAAACTATTACCATATATTTATTATTTATGTTCTTATTTTATATACATGTTTATAAGTTTGATATTACAATTAATAATATTAATTTTGGCAAGACATTAAAATATTTTGTTGATTTTAAAAATATATGCATCCCAATGTAAAAATTGCAACAATGGAAGCAATGATTGTAACACATAAATTTTTATGTAGTATCCAATTCAGAGGATCATGTTACAATTTAGGGTTATGATTGGGTATTTAATTAGGGTTAGGATTTAGTGTTTGGGTTAGTGTTAGGTTTAGAGTTAGGGTTAGGGTTAGGAAAAATAATTTTAGGATTAGGGTTAAATTAGGGTTTATGTTTTATGGTTAGGGTTGAGATTAGATATGAAATTAGGGTTAGGGTTTAGGATTACAATTATGGATTATAGTATTAGGAATATATTTAGAATTAAGTTTTAGGGTAATTATTATGATGAAGGGTTGTTTTTATATTTGGCTTAGAGTTGGGGTTAGGATTAGGGCCAGGGATAGGGATAGGGCTAGGGTTAGGTTTAGGGTTATTAGAGTGAATGAATCTAATTAATAAAAGAAAAAATATTTAGGGTTAGGTAATTAGGGTTAGGGTCGGGGTTAGAGGTTTGGTTGTGGTTAGAGTTATAAAGATAGGATAAAGGTGAGGGTTAGGGTCAAGGTTAAGGTTTTGAGAAAAAAGGGTTAGGTTATGATTAGGGTTAGGGCTAGGTTTAAGATTTGGATTATAGTTTAGGGTGTAGAATTTGTCTTTAGTTTAGGGTTACAATTAGGGTTAAGGTTAGGGTGTAAGTTAAGGTTAGTGTTAGGGTTATATTAGAATTAGGATCATGGTTTAGAGTTTAGGGTTAGATTTATGCTTATGTTTAGGGTTGTGATAAAAAGGATTTGGGTTATGGTTAAGATTATGGTTTTGAGAAATAGTGTTAGGGTTAAAGTTATGGCCAGGGTTACATTAATGAGAAAATGATGGTTTACTTTCCAAGGGTTAGGATTAGGTTTATTTCTAGGGCTAGGGTTAAGGTCAGGGTATGAGTCAATCTTATGATTAGGGTTAGGGTTATGGCTAGGGATATGATGTTAGGTTTCAAGAAAAGGTTTAAATTTAAGATTAAGCCATAGTTGGCTATAATGAACATGAGAAAAAATGGATCTAATTTCCTTTTGTGGGAAAATAATCAACTACAACTTAAACTTAAATTTAGAGATTACCCTAAACTCTAACCATAACCATAAACCTAATCCAAAATCTAACCCTAAAGAAAACACATAACCTAACCCTAATTGTAGTGTTTGAGGCTAGGCTCAACAACTATATAATCTAACCCTATATAACCTAACACATAACCTAGCACTAGAAAAAAATTATTCTCCCAAATAATCTCCTCTACTTCTATTCATGCCTACTCAAGTTGCAACATTCAACATTGGTGCTTCAACTATTCATTCAAAGCTAAGAATTCCAATAAGAGATTTCAATGAACTAGAAGAGACTAGACTTACAACTTTCCAAGAAGAAATATCACATGTCAAATACACATTGATAGATGAAATGAGTTTCATTGGGGAGAGGTTGCTTGAAAACATAGATTCTAGGCTTCGACAAGCATTCCCAAAAAATAGCAACCAAAGTTTTGGAGGTGAGTTCTGGATTGAAATTGCTAACTTTGATAACTTTACATTACAATATTTTTTATTTAATTCTATTATAGTTCCTTCTATACAAATTCATACTTATCAATTTAATTAAATATTTTATATTCAGGCATATCTACATGATTTTAGTTGGAGACTTGGCACAATTACCTCCAGCAAATGACATGGCTCCATATGAAAGCAAAAGGTGAGAAAAGCTACTATGGGAAGAATTCAAAATGGTCATTACATTAAGTTGTGTTTTTCAACAAGATGGACAAAATGTAGAGCAAAAAATATTTCATCAAATTCTAACAAAAATTAAGTATGTGAATCCCACAATCGATGATTGGATGTTGCTTTCGTAACTCTATAGCCCAACTATTCAATGTTCATTTTTATAATGACTCCTTTCTCACTATCTTGGAGGACAAACATGACATTATTTAGGCTATTCAATGCCTAGATACTTTCTGGAAAGCTTTAAGGTCAAATATATAGTGGCATAAAACTCAATGTTATAGGAAATCATTCTTATCCAAGCCCAATTGGTTCAATTCCTATGGATAGAAGGGGGTTGATCATAAGGAAGTGTTGAGATTCCTAAGCATCTCTTTTACCTTTTAGGTTTCTCCTTCCTCTTTAAAGAAACATATCATTTCTAGAGCTGAGAAAAATTATCATATTAAATTATGAGGCCCCTTTCTTTGTTAAGGAGATTTCATGTGTGCTCAAAAATTCTTGTTGCACACATTTCCATTACTCATATTGCTAAGAACCTTGCAAATCCTCATATTTGAAGATTGAAAAAATCCAAAGGTATATTTTATGGTCTCCCTTTAACCAAGGAAAATGGTTTCACAAAGTATCCTAGGAGTTTTATTATTTCCCTCATGACTATAATAGGCTTTTCTTAATTTATATTCACTACTCTAAATGGTGCCATAATAGGCTTTGCTTGATTTGTATTCACTACTCTGAATGGCACCATAATTTTAAATTTAATTAACATACTCTAAAACCTAACTAAACCAGGTTGTAGCTTGGAAAATTGGACAAGTGAAAGTTCAATACCAGCGCTGAGGAAGAGTTTGGAGGAGTGAAAAAAAAGGTCAATACCAATGCCGAAGAAGAGTTTGGAGCTAAAACAAGGTCAATACTAGAGCCGAGGATGAGGTTGAGGGCACTCAGGGAAAAACGACAACCAGGGGACAATGAGTATTGTAAGTTTGGCACCTCCATTCTCTTTAACCTGCAATTTTCATGCCTAGTTTCCAAAGATCTCATACATTGGCCCCCCCATTCTCATAAAATGGTATAAGATAAGATAGAAAAAATAAAATAGCTTAGTCGTTCCCATTTTTATAGTGATTAATAGAGGCACATAGATCAATTCTTCATAATAGAAGAATTTGATCATACTTTTCCAATGATGGCATTATGAGAAAACCTTAGGTTAAATGAATAATTCCTAGCTAAGTTCTTGAAATCATGTCTAGTCGTATAAGAGAAGACCACTGCTATGTGTACTTGGATAACATGGAGAAAGGCTCTTTGGGCTCTTTCATCAATCTACGTATTGTTAAATTTTAACACCTAAAAGTGAGAATGAAGAATCTTTCCTAGTATGGTGACCAATTATGCTTCTCAACACCTAGATTACAAAATACTTGTCAATATCATTGTCATCACAATTAAACCTATTGCTTGAGATATAGTCATAGAGGTAAAAAAATTGGCTTTCTTGATAGTAGATACATTCTAGACAATTCAATCCTTCCATCAGAGATTGTTGAATGGGCCCAACAAACTACTCATGATGCCCTTACTATTAAGTTAAAATTTTGACAAGGCATATGATTGCATCAAATGTCCTTTCATTTATAAAAGGCTCAAATGGATTAATTTTCAACCCTAAATTATTATCACACATTCAAAATTACAAAATATCAGTTAATGAAGAACCTTCATTTGAAGGTGATGTCGTCATGATCTTTGAATGAAGAACCTTCATTCAAAAATGATGCCATGTCAAGACTCTCAAATGAAGGTATTTTTTATTTTAAATATTTCATGTCCAAAATTCTTTATAAAAGTAACCTTGGCATGAAGGACCTTCAAATGAAGAACTTAATTCAAAGGACCTTCATTAGAAGATCCTTCATATGAAGGTTCCTTTAATTCCATCCCATTATAGCTCTTAGAGTTGTTGGAGATATTTTTGTTTCGAAGTAGAGATTGGACCATCAAACAGTGTCACCATGACTCTACCAAGATATCCATCAAGTTTCTTGCTTTAAAAGACCCCTAAATGCAATGATCCTCTATCATACCATGATGCACACCATTCCACCAAGTTATAGCTCCAAGACAATGGGTGGATTGGTGGATGTCATTTCTATTTAGCCCTCAAACCCTTACATAGGCAAAACAAGGTAGTCCCTGTAAATCTGGTAAAGATGTGCCACTCCAGTCATCAAAATTATTTACTAGTTCCTTATTATTCCTACTCAAATCATCAGGTAAGGCTTGAAAGCCTTGCAGTGATTTTACAAAAACTTGAGTAGGCCTTAATGATTGGGGCCTGTTGTCTGCATCGAATCTAGAGGCCTTATACATAACATCTAGGTCATTGGCCCTAGGGATCCACTTCTCAACTAAAGGAAAAACTAATTCCTGATCCCTAGTAATGTTTATTATTGAATCTAAGAATAAAGAATATAAACAATAAACTAATGGTAATTTTCCATCAACTCCCTAATTTAAATGCCTAAAAATTATGTATACAACTTCATTTTGCTTGGCAACTGCTCCCTTTTCACTTGCTTTTATAGCTTCCTATAGCTCTCTAATATTATTAAGCATCTTATTTTTGGTGGGATCTACAGAGTACTCAACCTCCTCTTGAACTGGCTCTAATAAAGGACTAGGAGCAAGAGTCTGGATGTGGGACCCATGAGTAGAAACAATTGGAGAAGTTGGAGGTACTGATCTTGATGTAGAAGGTATGGCTAGGGTACTGGGAGCACTAGAAGACTCCCCCACATGTTTGTACTTTAACCTTTCTACCTCAGTTTTCAGCTAAACATTCCTTTGTTGCATTCTACTATACTCTCCAATAATGGTGTTATACTTCTCCATCAAAAAAAATTTCTCAGCTTCTTCTCTTTGAGCTATCTTTTGGGCCAATTTGGCCACATTTATAGTCAAGTTTGTAGATTCTCTAGTTGAAGTTTTAGATGCTCTTTTGAATATTAACCCTCCCCTTAGGTTTGGACTAATATCAGTAACATAGGGCACGAGCCAACCTAAACTTAGGAAGTAATAAAGTTAGGCAAAATATTTAACTCAATTTATAAAAAGGGGCCCGACCTAGACGAAACAATGAGAATAAGTCATTTTAATACCCACTCCAAAAAGGTAACAACCAAATATCTCTCACCCAAGTTTTTACATGGAACAATAGAATTTTTATGAAAGCCAAGGTAAAACCCAAGCTTAGGTTCCTCCCAAACAAAGTAACAAGCCAAGACTAGGGTAGAATATAAATGGAATTCAA
Source organism: Sequoiadendron giganteum (assembly GCA_007115665.2). Lineage (NCBI taxonomy): Eukaryota > Viridiplantae > Streptophyta > Pinopsida > Cupressales > Cupressaceae > Sequoiadendron > Sequoiadendron giganteum. The sequence continues at coordinate 536,582,774 of CM021108.1, forward strand.
AGAACAAGATTTGAAACTCCATAAAATCCACCATTATGCACACCAATACACCAAGTTACAGTTCCAAGACAGTGGGTGGATTGGTGGATGTCATTTCTATTTAGCCCTCAAACCCTTACACAGGCACAACAGAGCAACCCTTGTATTTTATTGTTTAATCCCACAAAACAATGATTGAGAACTTAAAAATAAATGCAAATGAAAGGGAATACATATATTTATCTACACCAATGATCTTAGAGCATTTCAAGCTTGTATGGATCCATACAACACAAAATAACTTCAAAAAAATTGTAAAAACACAAAAAATTGCTTCAAGAACATGGTATCTGATATGAAATTTTGGTATCAACTCCTCCAACAATTTCAATGGGATGGGAATACAATATGATAGAAGTGGGATAAAAAATACATCATTTGAAGAATCAAACCAATATGCAAAGATGAAAGAAAGCGCTAATCCCTTAAACTAAAAAAGTTTCTTTTAACTTTACGTTTGTTGGGTAGCCAATTCTTTTAAGCTATCAAATCCTACCATCATACATAATCAAAATTTTGTTGTTTCAAATGACTATGAGCACTAACTTTCACTATTTGAAGATGTTGAAACCTTGTCATAAAGAATTAGAACATTGATGCGACCACTCATCCTACCTTAAAACATACTAAAAGTCTCCTAGCAATTAGAAATAAGAAGATTTAAGATGACTTAAACATTTTTTATTGCCAAAGCATAAACTTATGATGACTTTAATAGGCCTAGTACACACTCCCTCCCCATTAACCATTTAGACATATGGAAATTAAATGTAAATTTTTTGCTATTTTTAGTCATGTAGGTGTCCAATAAACCACTTGGTGGTGTTTCCCTTCAAGTTTATTTACTTGAATGTAGAGAAAAAGTCCTTTGATTACAATTAGAGAATACATTTGATGCCTTGGTTGTGTAACTGGTGGACCATAGTCACATTTAACACTTGTTACAAAGTTTGGGAGTTAAAACATTAAGTAGATTTGATTTGTGATGGACACATTTGGACGGTAGTAACAATAACTTGCAATCTATCAAGACTTGATTACCTTATAACCTGTCAAATTCTAGTGATGAAGTGATAGATTAATCATAATGTCACCTTTGGATCACATTACCATGAAAGAACTTCATCCAACATCTTTATGAGTGCAGGTACCACCAAATAGGTATTTGTTAGATTTGTCTTCCTCGAGTGAGGGGAATTTAAGAAGAGAAGAGGAAAGAGAGACATGTAGTAGGTCTAAAAGAGGGAGATCAACTAGACGTCAAAAGATTAGAATAAAATTTTGTAAACGCGTGCATTTTTTTCTTTCTAAAGGGGGGTCATGTTTTTATGATGATGAGAGCATAGGCAACATCGAGGTGACCTTGAGGTACAAACATCTATAGAAATAATGGGTACCCAAGGAACTTCCTCAAATAAACACTGATCTTTGTTTCAATGAGAGGATATATCGCATAGCACCATTGTCATTACATGGTTTGGGCCTATTTTGCATGGATGACATAAATTTATGTTACGACAAAGTTATTGAGTTGATGGAGTATGTTGGACCCTGTTATAGTTACAAATATCGGATGCAACTAGTTCGATATACACGAAGTATGCGTAGGTATGCACTATTCGAAAATTATATACAACTAAAAGATAAGGACCAAAATAAAGGAGTGGCTAGGTACATTGACGGGAGGCCAAAAGAATCAAGGAATATTGCAGGGTTTATAAATAGTACATGACCTAGGTCAACAAATAAGCAACCCAATTGTATATTCGAGGCATGAGAGGGAAACCATGTATTCGTATGTGCAATAAAATTAATAACTGCAGGGGAAGAGTTGCTAATCGATTACAATTTGAATCGCTTAGATACAGACACAATTCCTATGGGGGTGGTATGTACTATATACCATTTTACCCAACCTCCAATTAATGACTCCAATATACCATTTTATTATTATTATTATTTTCGTAAGTCTATTGGTTTCATTTCGTTAATGTTCTTTATATTTAATTTTTGTCACTACGGGACATTGATCATATGAGGAAGGCTCTAGCCCAGAGCATAGATCATGATCCATCTTCAGACGCTTCTATCCGAAAAGTTTGCCTCATTGTAATTGTACAAATTAGATATGAGAAAAATGTTTTATTATTTTGTTTTTCTCATGAGTTTATTGGGTTAATTTTAATAATATTTTTAATATTCTTGTTGTAGTTGGATGATCAGGGAAAGACACCAGCAATACAGGAGAGCATCCATATGGAGGTGTAGTCACTATTATGCAATCATGACATCACATTTTTCGCAAACCCTATGGATATGATGATGAAGGCCCAAAAAAAATGCAATGAAGAAATCCTTCAGTTGGTATTCATAGTGCCTCAAAAAGATGAGATAAGAGAAAGGGTTAAAAAATTATTTGAGAGAGCACAAAACTTGTAAGTAAGTTGTCATGAGTTCTTTAATTATAACATAAGTTCATTCATGGTTTTATATTTTTTACTCTTTTATGTCATGAACTAAAATATGTGTTGTTTTTATAGGATTATTTGCATCCTCATCATGCTACTGACCATGATCAAGGTACTACAAGTGTTGCTCGGGAAGTAGGGGTCAGTACAAGTGTCAATCTTGATCTTCCTGTACATACAACACATCGCCCAATCCCATCATCCATGCCTATATTGTCGATTAAAATGACGGAAACACATACCATGCAAGCATTCGGTAGTGCACCGTCTGACAATGAACACATGCCACTACATGCGTCAGTACCTGTGGATACAGAGGCCGCTAGTACTAGTGATGTTTTAGCAGCATTTCCAGGATCTTCCCGTATTACTAGTATGGGAACATTTCCGGTCACATTTGTGGTGACCAAGGATTTCCTTCCCATAAAGATAGAGAAGGTCCCAAGTACTTTAAAACATTTTAAATATTATTATATATAATCCAATTGAAATTTACTTATTGATCACTCTTTATAGACTAATGATCCCATGATCATTTTGTAGGAAATGATTTTTTTAATAAACATCTAAGTGATCTTACATTGGAGATCTTTGGGCCCACCATACGTACACGGTGGAATGCCCAAAATCAAGATTTAAAAGATGAGATCATTAACTGTTTATTTGTGTTGTTCAGTGATAAAAAATTCAACTGAACTAAGGTCCTTAAGAAAGCTGGTACTTATCTAAATTATGTGAGGGACCAATATAGGTCACATTTACAGAAGAACATAAAGTATGAGCATCCCCCTATGATTCTGAAGAGGGAGTGGAAGGACTTGGTGTCAGATGGAAAGGAGAAGGCTGAAAAGAAAAAAGGAAAGACACCACCGGGCCAAGGAAGGTATGTGATACTATCAACAATTTAAATATATACTAATTACTCTTTATTTTTTCATAATCTAATGTATTTCAAATTTTTCATAGGCTGCCCGACACATCGAAGGCAACAAAGGAAAGACTAGAAAAATAGGGGTAGCACAAACTTGGCTCTAGTGGTTATATTAAATTAGTCGCATGATTTGTAAGTATCAGTAAATGAAATATTGTATCCAAATGCTAAATTGCAAACAATTTTGGTTTTATCACACCATAGAAGCAAAATTCATGATCGCATGCAAAAATGCAGGGTTGTGATTTCAATAGAGTGTCCACAGAAGAGGACCTAAAGATTTCCTTCCACCAAGGCTATGGAGCCCTAACTGAACAACTAAGTGTCTCGATTGGGCAAACACAATCTTCCACTACATCCAAGACACAGGGAAATAAACTCAATAAATTTTATCTCAAATTGAATACTTGTGCAATCTATTCAATATTAATTTCCACCATAATAATATGCCTATTTTTTTAACACAGATAAGCAATGATAATATTGCACATGACATTGGAATGTAGCCTGGTGAGGATGGAGCACAACCTACCGATGAAGACCATGGTGTGCATCCCAGTACTGGATGTATTCATGTGCTATACAAAACACAATATGGAATTGCATTTGGTGTATTAATCAATGTAACCTTTCGTGTTTCAACTTTAGAGCATATAGAGCATGATCAACATGTTGAACATGATCAGGCTAGACAAGATTAGGAACATGATGTGGCTCCATCAGGTAAAGAGGACCACTCTAATGTTCTTTTAAACATATTTAATTATAATTGGTGTATTAATTAATGTAATATTTTGTGTTTCAACTCCAGATCAGGATTTAGAGGGTGTTCAACATGTTGAGCATGAGGCTATAAGACAATATCAAGAACATGATGTGGCCCAATCAGGTAAAGAGCACCACTCTGATGTTATTTTAATTAATGAAATATGTGTAACAATAATAATAAAACATATCAATTTAACATTTCTTTTCTATTGCAGCAAACCCCCCCTTGCAGCCGCATCCGCGTTGTGAGTACAAGACTAGGCATACATTAAGATCATGAGTAGAGCTTAGAACAACTCAAGGGGGGACAAATGATTTTGAAAATGATACTCCACTTTAGCTTTTTTTAGCTGCAAAAAAGAAACAAAAAAAAAAGTGATTGTAATCATATTATGACAGCCATATTTTTGATAATATGTAAAAACTGAAAAAATGAAACATGTTAATGAATAAATGTTATATGTTAATAAATGTTATTAATGGATGAATGAATGAATGTGAATATGTTAATGAATGAATGTTATATGTTAATGAATGAATGTTATATGATCGGGTATGGGGAATTGAGAGTGATGTGAGGGGGGGAGAGGGGGGGAATGAGCTTCCACCTTCACGTGGTTGGCCCTGTTAAGTAGAGAATATTAAACTATTCTCAAAACAAAGAGAAGCTCAATAAGGTAAGTAATGCACTTTTCAATATAAGAAATGCATCATTTGAAGCATCAAACCAATATGCAAAGATGAAAGAAAGTGCTAACTTTTCATTATGAACATTGTGTTGTGTGTGGATTTGGTTTCAAAGCTCTATTTTTTTATTTTTTTTTAGTGGTCTCTAAAATTTGACTTTTGTGCATAACAGGTTAGTGGAAAATTTGATAGCTCTGAAGGGTTTAGAGGCATGATTGAGATAGATACACGGATATTTGGATCTTGTTGATCATGGGAGGCTTCCACTTAACCATGAAATTTTGTACCATCTGCCGGTATGCTAAAATATCTCTACTTACATTCATTCAACTTACTATAATATAATATTTGACAAAAATATCCTTTTCATTATACTTAGATGGATTTTCATGCCTTGTTCCAAAGCACATGTTTTAAAATAGGCAAGAAGGATGCTGGAAAGGGTTAAGGAATTTGGCTTTACACCTGCCAATTGCATAGTTTACTTCATTCATCCAACATATTGCCAATGCGTTTCACAATTGTTGGAATCATATCCTATAATTATAGAACTAGTAAAATTAAAATATGTAAGTTTCAAATATGGCATTACATATCTTTCTATGAATTTTTGAAAGAAAATATCAAAATGGAGAAGAATTAAAAAAATAATCTGCATAATTTCAAATATGGCATTACATATCTTTCTGCAGAAGGCATCAAAGTAACCTTCAAGATTGACAATGGCAATGAGTACAAGGTTAGTATAACTTAATGCTAATTGGGTATGATTTTATTTGTTCAAGACCAATTTGATTCATTTTCTGCTCACACTACTTTTATTTACATTTATGTTTTGCTAATATCCATTTTCCTTTACATTCATATTCTTCTATACATATTGTGTTTACAATAATGTTTTCCTTAATTTAATCTAGGGGAGAGGACCCAGTACCTGAGCAACTTTCAATGTCATGCTGTTAGGATTTATTATGAAGCTAATCCAAAGTTTTTCATTACTGCTCGAGGCCATATTGCAGTGCTTTCTCTAGGAATCCCACATGATCCCCATCAAGTATCTTCTTTTTGTAGTCTCTAAATTTCTTAGAATAAATCAACAACTAGTATGTCTAGATGTTTCTCCTTGTTTATACATTAATATCTCTTTGGCAGCAATGGATCATAGTGGATTCATGGGGTCTTAAAGAGAAGGCTCTCAAACATGGAGATCAAGAGTGGGACCAGGTAAAACCATTCATAATCATGCTCATATTGTTTTATTGACTGTCTAAGAGCTAAGTATCTAGGATAATATTATGTATTTTTCTATTGAATTTCCAAAGTGAGAATTATTTTGGGTTTGCAATCCTATTTTTTAGTACACTGGCTAAGTATCCAAGACATAGTGTAGGTACTTTTTCTCACCAAATTGTCATTTTCCACAAATTTAGATTCTAGTGTGTAGTTTAATATTCACTAGTTTGATTTTTTCTTTTTTAGAAAAATTAGAATCCAGTTCGTAGGTTGTGCTTGTTGTCCATGACAGTCCCCTTCATCTCATGACTCATCATAGGTTTTATATTTTTCTCCAATTATTGATCAACATCAAATGTGGCCATCATAATATCATCCATAGCCTCCATATTCTAAAATTATTCATTGCTCATTTCTCATACATAGTAACCAAATAATGCAGGCCTAGAGCTTGGACTATAGATGTATGCAAAAAATGATAAATCCCTACCTCTATAAGCCTAATTAAACACAACTGACATGTCGTTTGATATTTTAAATAGTCATATGATTGCCCTTTTTCTACCTTGTAAACACTTACTCAATGAATACAATAATTTATTGAAATACAAAGTTGAATAGCCTCTTAACTCTTGACACTAATGTCATTGCATTTGTCCAAACAAGGTTAATCATATTGTGATCTAAATTTTCATAATGAAGTCTTCCAATCTATCCTTTAAATCTGAGCATTGATGACAATTCATCTTGTCTTTTACTACCCCTATTAAATCCTCATGGTTTTGGCACATCAAATTTATTTCTTCGATTGACCTATCCTTATGTCCTATCATTATCCCTATGGATGCACTTTGGCACCTCCTACTACTTTTATATATCACCCAAAGTCACCCCGATAAGTATTTTGATCCATTTGTATCTTCATCGACAAGAGATCATGTATCGCTAGGATATTCTATAGTTTCCAAGACATGGTGAGTCTCCTCGATGATTATTCTTTTGATCTCAATGATGTCACAAAGATTCCTGCCAATGTAATCTTATCGGCATCACATAGCAGGTCGGGTAGACATTCAGAACTTACTCCGATGGTATATGTCTTGCCGATATGCTTCCCTCGTGCTTTGTCGATGAGAAAAGATGTGTATCTCGCTGATGAAACATCATCACTGAGACCAAAATCCAGTCCTCCTGATATATCTTCTTAGGAAGTTTTGATTGTTTTAATAGTCTTGATCTTTCATTGATATGCCTACATTTCAACGATTAGTTTTTTTTAATTTTAAATTGCATTGTTCCATCGAAATTGCAACGAACTGCAAAAAGTGTCTGACGAATCTGCAATGTATCTAATGAAATTTTTTCGTGATGACTTGCCTATTTTGTCACGATTCAACAAAATTATGTTGTTAATCCGATGGTTTGGCAAAGGTATGTTTCCCATGCTTTGCGTACTGTTCGTCGCTAGAGTGACGAAATCATCATCTCGGTTCTGACAAATGTATTTTGTTGCTTTGACACTTCATCAATAGTATGCCGCACATGCTCTGGGTACTGTTCGTCACTAGAGAAATAAAATTGTCATCTTGGTTTTGACGAATGTATGTCCTTGCTGCGACGCTTCATCCATGGTATGCCGCTTGTGGTCTGGGTATTGTTCGTCACTAGAGCGATGAACCTGTTGTCTTGGTTCCAAAAAATGTATGTCGTTGATCCGACGCTTTAGCGATGGTATGCCGCACACGCTCTGGGTATTGTTCATCACTAGAGCAACAAACCTGTCATCTCAGTTCTGACGAATGTATGTCACTGATCCGACGCTTCAGCGATGGTATGCCACACGCGCTCTAGGTATTGTTCATCACTAGAGTGATGAACCTGTCATCTCAGTTCCGATGAATGTATGTCATTGATCTGATGCTTCAGCGATGGTATGTCGCATGTGCTTCAGGTATTGTTTATCACTAGAGCGACGAACCTATCATCTTGATTCTCATGAATGTATGTTTCTGATTCGACGCTTCAGTGATGATATGCCACCTATGGTCCAGCCATTGTTCATTGCACGATCAATGAAGGGGGCATCGCGGTTCCAACAAGATTTTTTCATGAGTTCGACGTTTTATAGTCTATTGGGATGTAGACAAAAAGTGAGCGATGGTGCTAATTTCTATGATTCATCGGTTAGGCAATAATAGATCGTCGAAAGTCTGAAAAATGTCCATCGGAAATTGGGGTCAAATTCAGTAGTGGGGGCTAATAAGGCTCTGTTTGGCAGATTCAACTCTTATGAATGTTCATAAAGAGAAGACTACATCTTCTTTATGGAAAAGACTAGGTGATATCTATCAAGGCAAGTCCTTGGTGAATAAGTCGTTCTTAAGGAAGAAGTTGTACTCTTTTAAAATGGAAGGAGGAACAACTATTTATAATCATTTGAATACCTTTAACATGTTGATTTCTCATTTAACATCTATAGGTGTGAATATTGAAGAAGAAGATCATTGTATGGTCTTGTTGTGTTCTTTGTCGGATTCATGGGATCACTTGGTGATGGCAATTGGGAGCACGACAACCGCTTTCAAGATGAAATATGTGGTTGCTTCTTTTTTATTAGAAGAGATAAGAAGGAAGTATTCTAAGATGGTGAAGGAGGCTCTGGTTATTCAAGGTAGATCGAAAGAAAAAGGCAAGAAGAAAGACAAGACATCCAAATCAAAATCAGAAGGGAGATCAAAGTCTCCTGGCAAGAAGTCCAAGGTGAAGTGCTAGAATTTTGGGCAGCCTAGTCATGTCTAAAGATATTGCAAAGAGGAGAAAAAAAAGAAGATGAATAATTATGACAATGATTCTTCTCAAAGTGAAGAAGATTCCTTCATTGCAACCTTGGTAACTCAGGCAATAGATGATGTATGGCTGATTGATTCTAGAGCATCTTTCCATATGACATCTCACAGATACAATTTTACAAAGTATGAAGAATATGATGGTGGAAAGGTGTATTTGGAAAGCAATTCATCATTGGAGATAGTTGGTTGTGGAAGAGTCAGAATCTAGTTTCCTGATTGTAGAATTAAGGGAATTGATGGCTTAATGCATATACCAGGTTTGGCTTGAAATTTACTTTTTGTAAGCAAGTTGAATGATGTTGGAGTGCAAGTCTCATTCTCTGGAAATGCTTGTAAAATGACTAGAGGCTTGATGGTGTTGGCTAGGGGTGCTCGAATTGGTACTCTGTACAAGTTTGACACATTGGTTGTTCAATGCAATAGTGTGCATGTAAATTTATAGAAGGTTGTTCGTAAAGAGAAGAATGAAAAATTTCCTATTGGAGCAAGTTCCTTGGAAGTTAAACCTCCAACAAAAAATACTATTCTTTGGCATCAAAGGCTCGGTCACATTGGTGAAAAAGGTTTGAAAGCCTTGAAAAATAAAAGCCTGGTTGAGGGGCTTGATGATTGCAACCTGGAATTTGAATTTTGTGAACACTGTATATATGAAAAACATCACCATGTTTCATTTTATTCTAGTCCTCATAAATATTTTATTGTTTTGGACTATATTCATTCTAATATGTGTCATCCAGTGGATGTTCCTTCATTATCGAAGTCTAAGTATTATGTTTCTTTCATTGATGATTATTTGAGAAGGGCATTTGTGTATTTTTTTAAAATTAAATCAAAAGTGTTTAGTTGTTTAAAGGAATTTAAAAACCTTTTGGAAAATCATACTAGAAGAAAAATAAAATGTTTAAGGAATGACAATGGCAGTGAATTTTATTCTGGTGAGTTTGAAAGTTATTGCAAAGACCATGGGATTAAGAGGCATAAAAAAAAACCTTACACTCTATAGAAAAATGGAGTTACTAAAATATTGAATAGGACATTGATGGAGAAGGCAAGAATTATGTTGAGAAATGCTGATCTGGAGAAGAAGTTCTAGGTTGAGGCTATGGCTACAACATGTTACTTGTTAAATTAGTCTCCTTCATCAACACTTGTTGATAAAATGCCTATGGAAGTTTGGTATAGTAAGAATCCCTCTTTGAGACATATTCATGTCTTTGGTTGTGAAGCATATGTTTATGTGCGAGATGTAAAGAGATCTAAGTTGGATAAAAAAGCTGAAAAATGTATCTTCATTGGGTACGGCCTTGGTGTGAAAGGATACAAGATTTGGAACCCCATGACTAAGAAGGTATTGTATAGTAGAAGTGTAATCTTCCGAGAGTTAAAACCTTCTTCAGTGGATCTAAAGTCAGGGATGGAATAATATAAAAAGGATAATGATGTTGTTGAGATATCTCTAAATCCTTAAAAAGAGGAACAACACATTGAAAGTGTACCTGAAATTGAGGAGAGTTCGAACAACCTTGAGATTTTGAACAAGAAGAAGAATGAAAAACTCAGCCTTGGCCTATGAGAAGGTCTACACATGAGAAGAAACAACCAGATAGGTATGGATTCTCTATGATAGATTCTAGTTGTGTCTATGCTTTGATTACTAATATTGATGAGCCTAGGACTGTAAAAGAGGTAGTTGAAATGTTTGATTTAGATTCTTAGTTAGAAGCCATGAATGAAGAAATGGCATCATTAAAGAAAAATGATACTTGGGATCTGGTCCCATTGCCTGAAGGTAGAAATCCTGTGGGCTGAAAATGGGTGTTTAAAAATAAAATTGGTTTGTATGGTAGTGTTGAGAATTATAAAGCAAGATTGGTTGTGAAGGGTTATTCCTAGGTAGAGGGAATTGATTATGGAGAATTTTTTTCTCCTGTAGGAAAGTTGACATCTATCAGATTTCTTTTGTCACTTGTAGTAGTGTATGACCTAGAGATTGAACAGATGGATGTGAAGACAACATTTCTTCATGGTGATCTTGAAGAAGAAATCTATATGTCCTAGCCTGAGCACTTTGTGAGAAAAGGTAAAGAAAATTTGGTTTGCAAGTTAAAAAAATCTTTGTATGGATTAAAGAAATCTCCTAGAATGTGGTACCATAAATTTGACACTTTTATTTTGTCATTGGGATTTGTAAGATCAAAATCAGATCATTGTGTGTACTACAAGACTAAAAATGATCGGATTCTTATTATTTTCCTTTACGTTGATGATATGTTGTTCATAGGAAATAGTAAGTTAATGATTTGTGATCTAAAATCTCAATTGTCTATGAAGTTTGAAATGAAAGATCTTGGTGCACCCAGGTATATTCTAGGGATGGAAATAACCAGAGACAAAAAGGGTAGAAAGCTTTGGCTTAGCCAAAGTAAGTATATTAATATTGTTCTAGGAAGATTTGGTATGAATGATTGCAAGCAGCTAGTTGTTCCAGTTTTGTAAGGGATGAAGCTATCTATTGAAGATTGTCAAAAATATCCTACTAAGATGGAGGACATGGCCAAAGTGCCTTATGCTAGTGCAACTGGTAGTTTAATGTATGCAATGATATATATAAGAGGCCAGACATTGCCCAAGCAGTGGCAGTTCTTAGTCGATTTATGGAAAATCCGGGAAGGACACATTGGGATGTTGTGAAAGGAGTATTTAAATATCTAAGGGGCACTTCAAAATATGCTCTATGTTACCATAGAAATTTGGTTGGATCTCAGAGGACTCTCAACATTTGTGGATATGTGGATTATGATTGGGCAGGGGACATTAATAGTTGAAGGTCCACCAGTGGATATACTTTCATGTTGAATGGTGTGGTGGTGTAATTAGTTGGATGAGTAAGTGACAAGTTTTAGTCTCTTTGTCCACTACGGAGATTGATTACATGGCATAAACTCACACCTATAAAGAAGCAATCTGGCTAAAAAATTTATGTTCTAACACTGGGTTTGATGCAGGGAAGATTACAATTTACTGTGATAGTTAGAGTGTTATTTTTCTAGCAAAAAATCTAACTTTCCATGCCAAGACGAAACATATTGATGTGCAGTATCACTTTGTACGAGATATGGTGAAGGATGGAAAGGTCTCTTTAGAAAAACTAGATACTCTGGAAAATGTTGCAAATGCATTGACAAAACTAGTGAGCATAGACAAGTTCAGGTGGTGTGCCAGTTCGATGGGCCTTGTTGCCCATGAATCTCAATAATTTTGTTATGCTCTGGAGGTGTTAGTAAGATCTTCGTCAAGTGGTAGATTGTTGGAAAAAGTGCCTCAATGCTTATTGACATGGAACTCCTGAAAGAGAAGTATCATTAAGACCCTTGGAATGTCTTGGCAATGAGTAGCTGTCTTGGAGGATTAGTTCATTGTGACCTTGGACCTGTCTTACTGACAGAGGTCATCAGTGTGACCCTATGGTTGTCTCAGCGATAGTGGCATGACCAGAACAATCAGAGTGACATCTCTAACTCCTTTCGATGGCAGATGTCTAGGTGATGAAGATCATTGGGGAGACTCTTGGCGATGGAAGCGTCGAGGAGACTTGGGCTATCGATGTGACTTCCTGATCTCTTGTCGATAGTGTTACTCTCATCAATGGATCTTCTCCTAATGAATGATCGGTGTGACTCTTGCCAATATGTGGGTTCTTGGTGTTCTTTGGGACATCGGGGAGACTTGAACCATCGGTGTGACTTTCCAATCTATTGTTGATAGCGTTGGTCTTGTTGATGGTCCTGAGATTAGGGAGACTTCCCCAAAGTCTGAGTGATAGACCAATAGACGATGATATAGTGTGTGATGGTTTGTGGGCATTCTGGTATCGATGAGACACATTCCATTGTCTCATCGATGAGCGATACATTTGAACTCTATTGACCAAGTGTCTATCCTACATGTTATGTCTTGGACCAATGAGAGAAGCAAAATGGGAACCAATTGGCAGTTGAACTGTTGAGACCATTCTCTTGTGGGAAACGAGCAAAATACTTGAGCAAGGATGAATATTTTGGTTGAGGATCTAGTAGGAGAGTTCGAAAGATGAGTGATTAGAATTGTGTGAACTTCATTGTATGCTGAATGAAAGCATTGTAACAATGTAATTCAATGCAAGGTTCATAAGGGAAATCTTGGTGATATAGAATTGTCATCTGAAAAGAAGATTTTGTAGCTTGTATGTAATTTTGTTTACTATAATACAAGTGGTCTTTCTTTGGTGTGGTGGGTTTTTCTCCTGTAAGGGTTTTTCCACGTAAATCTAGCATCAATTGTGTTTGAATGTATTTCTCAATTCTATTATTTCTTTCGTATGAATCTTAGTGAACTGTAATTACAAAGTTAAAAAGGCATATATCTTCCTCCTCTTAGTTTTGACATTAGGAAAATTTTGTTTTGCAATCAAATTTTTTTGAACAGTATCATAGAATTCTCTATCGATTAGAACAAAGTTTGATTGAGAAATATTATGCTTAAAATTAATTTAAGGTGGGTGTTGAGTCTAATCACTTTTTCTTAGTGTAAGGAAAATTATTTTTACATAGATCTAAGGTAAATTAAAATAATTATGAGTACTAAGAATCTACCTTAGATTATAAAGTTGGAGGATTTATTCATGTATTGAGTTAAATGTTTCAACAATTTAAATAATAAAAAATGATTTAGTCTGAAATTTGGCGGTTCTTAGAGAGATACTTTAGATCTATATAGTTATTGAATATTTTTTTGTCTCTACACATAAAATATTAATTCTTGAATGTTCACTTGTAGTGTATTATAAAATTATTGTCTCCCCTACATAAAAACTTATGTGTCCTAAGAGTTTGCATGCAATATGTCAGTACCTACTCCTTTGTGTCAAATCATATAAGGATACCAATTTGATGACTTGAAGAATAATCAAAGATAGTAGGAAAACATACTATTAATGTTTTAGATGGTGATTCAAGAATAAATGCACCAAAGTGCTCTAATTTTATGCTAAAAAAATTTCTTAAATTATCTTGTCATATTTTTCTCTAAATGTTAAATAATTTCTAAATGAACTAGGTCGATCCCTTAAAACACAACTCTAAGGCTAAAAAAGTTATTTAATGTTTAAATTCAACACACAATGACAAAGTGGGACGGTTAGTTTGGTCCAAATCTAAAGTTGGATTTGAATTCCAAAGTTTTAGGCATCATTTTCACATTTAATTGTAGATTTGATCAAGGGTGGGATATTCATTGAATTAAGGATCAAGATTGGTCCTTAGGAATGAGTGCAACTGAAAATAGATAAAAGTTATAGCTTTTTCAATGCATAAGAGATAATCTAACTAAAATGGATCCTAAATGAAGGGGAAAAGTGTAAGGTATGCAATTTTTAGTTACATTATATTTTATCCCTACTTTGAGTTGCATGAGAACTATATTGATAATACAAGTCAAAGTAAAAGTAAAATTAGGTAGTCAATATAAAATTAAATTTATTCAAGTACCTATAAAAACTATTTAGATGTTGATTCATGGAACAAGATCCCTTGGAAATGAGTGTTTTTCCTTATAAACCTAAAAAAACTCAACAAGTAGCATTGTATATGCATTTAGAACAACAATATAATTCAATAAGATCAAAACAAAAATAGAAGATAGATACAAGGGATGAGAAATAAACCACTTATAGTAGAACAGTGATATCATCTAGGGAAACAAACCAATAAATACCACATTAGAATAGAAAAATTAATGTGACATCAGCTAAAATAGGCTTAAACATGCAATAATTATTGCAAACATATTTTAAAAATGAGATATTAGTAACCTTATATGCCCCATCCAATTATTTTCTTGAAATAATGCAATTAAGTTGGAGAGTATAAAATATAGTAAAATTTATATAACCATAGAAATGTGAGTGCCCATATAATTATATAAAGGTACCATCAGGTCGCACCATCAAATGATTCTAATGATATGCTCATGAAATCTAGAGTAATGATGAGTGGTAATATTCCCCCAATTTCACCCTCAAGTAAGGATATGAAAAGCAATCTTGATTACTAGATAAAAGATCTTGTAAGCAAAAAGGAGTGTTGTATATAGTAATGGTATACTTTCTTAGAAAAAAGTATTATCATCATGGAAATATAATATATAATCATTATTATTGTACCACAAAATCATAAAGTGTGAGCTTGGTAGTGTTGGAAGACCTTGCAATAATCATAATGAACAATTTCAAACAAGTTGGACTTATGACTAGTTTTCTAGACTAAAAATGATTTTATTACAATAAATTAGACTAGTTTTCCTAACAATTATAAGTAATCTAGACCTATTATCCATTAAATTATCTATGAATGCCACTTTTCTATTAAAAATAGATTAATATTTGTTAATTTTCAAAATATTATTACTTTACTCCCCTCAAACTAGACTTATTCCAACAAAAAATTGGCTTCTAAATATATTTAAATATTTTAGCATAATATCCCATGATATTTGACTTAGAATACTATTTAAAAATATAATTATGTTTTAATTTAAATAATTGAGATCTTGTTTTTATGGAATTTATTCTCAATGTTATGTTTGCATTACATATGATTCTAAATTACTATAAATGGAGTGTCAATTTTGTTGAATAAAAATAGTGTTTATTATGTGATACATATTTATTTTCAATCAATCATATATAGATTTTGGGTTTTCTTTTGGATTTTCTCTCTTTCTCTTAAATTGAAAAAAATATAATTTTTGTATCACCCACAATGAGCTATGGGGATACATACCAAAATATTCATAATAATACAATCAACATTCAAAAAAATCATATCTTATTTTTAAATCTCTAATTATTAAGGAGAGGTTTATCCCATTAATATTTAAATATCAAGAAACGTTACATCCAATTCAACTATTGACAATAGTCAGAAATACATGCGTGTAGCTATGAATAATTTTATCTTGAATGCTCATTCAATTATGTTTCTCACTTTCTTGATTGTGAGAATGAATTTATGTTACATGGAGAGATTGTATATCCATCACAAATTGGAAATTTTTATAGAAGATTGAAGAGACCTATGACTAATTTTATCTTGAATTCTCATTCAATTATGTTTCTCACTTTCTTGATGGTGAGAATAAATTTATGTTACATGGAGAGGTTGTATATCCATCACAAGTTGGAACTTTTTATAGAAGATTGAAAAGACCTAAGCACACACTTTTCAAATAGTCAATGGCAATCCAATTCATCTTAGGTATTCTAATAATGTTAATATGATATCTCCCATAATTCCTTGTTTTTTCAAATAAAGAATAAAAATTTCATTAGTCATGCCATACATCTTTATTATTTAGATTAAAGCATAAATGTATTCCTCTCTAGATTCTAATTTATATTAGTTGATGTATTATTCCACTATCAACATTAGAAGCAAATGCATTATTGATTCAACATCATGGGAAATAAATGTAGAATAGTAGTCATTTATCAAACCTCCAAAACTACCTTACCAATCATTATTTTTATGAATATAAACTAGTAGATATAGAGTAAAATATGGATATGTAAGGTAAAAATAATAAATATCGCAACAAAATTTTTTATTCTCTAATAATAATTGATTATCACTTGAAAAAATCAAATTGCAATTTCTAAATCCACTTGTGAACTACATAGTGATGAAATTTTCATGTTGATTATATCATCCTACACCTTAATTATATTCATCAAGTTATCACTATGGTGATATATTCGTGCATATTCCATAATTTCTTCAAGTTGCAAAGGACTTTTTTATTGATACATATGAAAAATAATTTATTTGGTCACATCTTCATGATTATTAAAATACACTAAAACCATAGGCTATAGACCATTGCTAAATTGCGAATAGGGTTCCAAGGAAGCTATAAGTTACAAGTATAGTTTAAAGTATAAATATTAAAAAATAATTTCTAAAAGGTATCCATAAAAAACATACAACCAAAATAAATATGTCAATTTTAATTATAATTATTTTTTTATCAAACAAATATTGAAATAAAATAATAAATTCATCATAGTTATTAGATAATTTAATACTTCATTTTCTTGATTCAAGGGATCAAGTATAATTCCTTTCAAACAATCTATCAATTTAAGATATTTTCTTTTCTATGGTTTATTTGGACATCAATCATATATAATATTTTGTGTAAGGATACATGAAAATCTTGTGCCACTTGAGTTTAATATCTATTTCTTGTCAAAAAATATAAAATATCTCTCATCTTATCTAACCTTCCCTTTTCCCTAATAGACTGAGAAATATCACATTGAAAGAACCTTGCGCTCCAATTTTCCTTATAAATTCACAACGGTGATATCACTTTTCACCTTAGACAACCACACTTTGAAAATTATCTAATACAATTTAGACCTTTGAAATTAACATCTAAATCACTAAATTCAACTATAAGTTCTCTAAACTATCAATAAAAATAAAATAAAATTCAATGACCTCAACTCTTTGTTTTTGTTCTAAGGTTTAGTCTATAAATGATGGTCTCTTAGGATGATTGGGATTCCTAGTGAAGAATGATGGTAGACCTATGTCACATTGCTCAATTTTGGAATAGACTATAATAAATAAAATTGATATAAATTAATTTATAATTATTGAAAAAGAAGGAAATGTTTACTAAAAAGAGGTTATATGTGTAAATAGACTATCTAGACTACTAAATAAAAAATTATCTACCACAAAACAAGACTATACCTTAAATGACACCTCTTACATTGACTAAAAAGGACTCATCACATATGGATGAACCAAATAATATTTCTTGTATGCAAAAGGATAAGAATGTAAGATTGTATGTATACATATAATCATAATAAATTTGAAATTAACATCTCAATCACTATAATCAACTACAAGTTCTCTTAATAATTAATTCAAGTAAAATTCAATTCAATTCAATTACCTCAAGTCTATTATTTTTCTTAGATATGTTCTATGTGTAGACACTAAAAAATGTCTTAGTCTATGAGTGTCATTTTTCTTGGTCTTTGTCTCCACATAATTAAATAATTTTAATTATTTAATTAATTCATCTCTCAACCTTTATTCTACCTCGATCAATTAAATAAATTTAATTATGTTGCTAATATCTCTTTCTTCAACAATTAAATAAATTACCATTTATTTAATTATTTTTCTATTAGCATTCATTTATAGTCAAATAATTATTATTATTTATTTACCTATTCATTAATATTTTAATTCTTCTATGGTTAAATAATTGTCAAAATTATTTAATTATCTCTCAACACTTCTCCCTTATTAAATAATTAATCTAAATTAATTATTTAATCCCCTTTTTCCATTTCCTCCTATTTAATTAAAATGCTTGCACAAATCATTTTAATTAAATGCCCACTTTCCTTTTCCTCAAAATAAATAATTTGGAAAAACTATTTATTCTCCACTTGTCTAGAGATTCCTTCTCATGAATTAATTGATTTCAATTTTTAGTTCCTCCATTTTCTTCCTCCACTATCTCATTTCCAAATATTAGTTGTTGATCGTCTTTGGGATCTTTCTAATCTTGATCATCCATTTCATAACCTCTAATTCTTTGTGTTGCATTTCTTCTCATCCATCGATCTTGGAATCCTTCTAGAATCTCGATCTTGATCATCAGTTCAAATGGTTGCCTATAAAAGAAGTCTTCCTCCAGTTTTTATTTAACAACCACTTATCTGTGACTTTCATGCTCACTATTTATAGGTATTTGCACTTGTTTAATTTAATTTGAGGGCATATTTACAAAGGAAGATTTATGAGAGACAAGAGAAGTTAATCAACTTCAAACATTGGGGCTACTTGTACTTGAATGTTTTCATTTTCCTCATGCTTTTTTTTTTTCTCTTGTTTAGACTAGGTTATTAGCTTAGAAGTGTTGTGGTTGTCACTAGAATCTAGGCTTCTTGATTTTTACCCATCTTACATTAGTGAAATCAACGTGAAGACAAGTTTTTGTAGGTTTCATATGGATTTTTCTTTCGTTTTTGTAGGTTTCCATATAAAATGACACAATTGAGATGTGTAGCAATGAAAATGTAGAAGAATGACACAACTGATAAGATAAACGATGCAACTGATAGGCATAAATCTGAATTCAAAAAAATGACACATTTGTGACATGCAATGACACATCTGTGGGTGGAAAACCTAAATTTAAAATCATGATACAACTGATCTACAATGACGCAACTGAGGAAAAATGACGCAATCACTTGATATGTATAAGAAATATTTGTTTTTGGTTTTTTATAAATTTTCCTTTTAGGTTTTCAGTAGATTAGAGTTTTTTGTGTGCTAACTATCTCTTTTTAGTGTGTGGCTTTGGATCTAAGGATTTTTCAAAACAGTTTCTTTAGAAACAAACATTGAGCCTTTCATCATTTTCTTTAAGGATAATCAACTTTTTTTTTTTTGTTACAACTACAACTTGCATCAAATTCCTAAGGATAAAATTAACTTGCATCTCTCATTCATAAGTCTTTAAAATGAAAAAAAAAATGCATTTTCTCACTCATGAGTTTTAAAATAAACATGCATCACACATCATTGGCCTAAAAAGAATCCAAGTTTGTGTTTCATCATAAGAAAAGGGTTAAAATTAATGAGTATTTTTTTATGTTTTGTGGTTTTTAATTCATCATTGGATGTGTATGCTCTCCTCTCATGCCACTTGGTGATATTTAGGATTAAAATCATTTTTTTGATGCTTGTACAACCACCCCCACATTTGGATTTGGAATTAAAATGAACCACATGTGAGTGTGAGGCAAAGGGATTGAGTATGCTCTCTCCTTACGCTTTGTGTGATTTGAGAGATCAAAAACAATGAACTTCCTTGATTTTGTATACCTTTTAAAGGCCTACCACCCCACTTTCAAATGTGGGAATGACCCAAGCAGTAACAAGGTAAATCCAAGCTCTTTCGAACTGATATATTAAAAATTTGTGTGTGACGAAAGTCATAAGAAACAGGTGTGGATGTGTCATACCGACAAGTGCCACCCCTAGTGTCCACATGACACATCAAAATCCTTTCTTAGGAAGGTATTGGGAGGCATCTTTATTGAAATAATCTTGGGCTAATCTTGCCACATGTATGGCCACCTTAAACGAATGCCTTTACTAAGAACCAATTGTTTAGTGGCCAAAATCCCTATAACCGCTAGCACAGGAATGGTCATTCTGAAGCCGCCCCATGTTCTCACCATTCATGTGTAGAGGTATAAATTCCTCTGCGGGGAATTGAGACTTGGTGTACCTGATAAGTGAGTGTCATGTAAAGGGGATCCAATGCCGCCAAATCTCTAGTTCTCTACCTTTTTTGGTTGGCTAGAGAAATCCAAGTGGGGATCTAACGAGTGGTATCTTTTGAATCCTAGGTTGTGCATGTTATCTACGAGTGTTTTTATTTTGAAATAAAACTTTCACACTCAAAATTAGATCAAAAAAAGTGGTTGTGAGTATATTCAATATTTTCCAAACTTCATCTCACAAAATTTCATCAGAATTAGTCAAAAACCCACTCAAAAACTAGGTCAAAACATCAAAATTATAAAATCAATAGTTTGTGAACCACAACTGCCAAAAACAAGCCAACAACTACATTTTTGTGTCGCAAATGCTCACTGGAAAACCATAATTGATATCCTGCACCACATCTACAGAAATAGATTTTCAATCAATATTATGAACCACAACTACTAATTAGAAACCCACAATCGAAAACGACGCATTTGAGAAAATAATGTCGTAACTGCTTGATAAACTGAAATTCACAAAATCCTTGTCCAAAATTCAGTCAGTTCATTTTAAGAATGACCTTGACTTCTAAACCATAGACTTGTAGGCCTTTACCAATCCATTTCACCATCCTTATTTATGTTTTCATAGAATTTTGGGTTGCATCCTTACTTTGCATAGATTAATCCTAGACCTTAGGTTGCACTTATCCTTTCAAATTTTAGACATAAGAAGACGACTAAGCCTTTGGATAGTCCATGGTTGCTTATCCAATTTATCATTGACCTTCATCTTTCACTTTACCAACCTTTGTCAATGTCATCTTTGGTCAATAATTGAGTCTCAAGCTTGTGTCCTAGTTTAAACTCATCGTGTCAAAACTATCATCTTGATTATCACAAAGGTCAATGACATTTGGGTTTCTTATCTTTGACCTACATTAGCTTGTTTAACATCCTTTGTCTTAAATTTTAGATTCATTATCCTTAGTGTCATCTTTCTAGTGTAATTTAGATTCATATCATACCCTTTTACCATAGCATCACTATCATCCCATCACTCCTTAATCTTATATTTTTCACTTTGCATCCTTATATTCCAAAAACACAAAGACATAGCTGAATTTCATCTTAACCTTGGCATCATTTAGTCTCCATATCATTTTCCTTGATAATCACTTAGTTTACCTTGGGTATCCTTTGTATCCATTAGTTTCATTTAGTTTCATTTAGCTTCATCCTTTAGTCATAATTATCCTTGTATGATCAATTTGCATCCCTATATTAGAAAAATCCCAAAAACATAGTTTAGCTTCATTATCACCTTGCATTACCTTCCAACTTGTAAGTCTCACATGGTTGAAACAAGGTCATGAATAAAAAGAAAGGACATGTATTTCTCAAGCGATCCTTTTCATGACACCACCCTTGGACAAAACTCAAATCAATCCACTCCATAAAGAGAAACACCGCAGAGAGACCAAACCAACACATTGGACAATATAAGTCTAGACAAATTCAACAAGAGAATGACACCTTAGGAGATTGAAAGATCTTACCAAGACCCAAGGATTTTATCCATGGTTGATGAGATCATTAGTGTTGATCCTAATAGATTCTTCTATGCACTAGGAAAAAAGGGTGTTAAAATCCCTCAAGGATTTTTTGTCTCAACCATTGTAGAATAAGATACCCAAAATCCATTTGCATTAGGGATTCCTCACAAAAAAAATCAACTATACCACTTGGTACAAAAACACACATGGAAACCACTACCACACATATTCCTAGAATCTCCACATTTGGAAACAAGGTGACCCATGCAACAACACAAGGAAAAAGTCTTACATTTGGTAGAGTATCCAATTCCATTGGTAAGACCTTCACAAATACTATTTTTCAAAACACAAACCAAGGCCTTACATATCAAGGTCCCACACCCACACTTCAAAATATGAATCAAGGTCCTTCATTATAATTCCAAAGCAATACCCCATTGAATCAAAACCAATTAAAAAAATCTAGGAGGATTCACATTATCCCACGAAGAATACCAAATCAAAACACCAACCAAGGTCCCACTCCTACCTTACAAGGACCTAATTTTTTAAACACCAATCAAGGATCTACCCCATCATTTTCAAATACCAATCAAGTACCCACACCATCTTTCCAAAACATGAATCAAGTACCAACCTTTCAACTCCAAGGAGCAAATCAAGGACCTACAACCTAATTTCAAAACACTATACCAAACACCAAAATGACCTTTGGGACCAATCTAAATGCCAATTTCACTCCAAACCAAAACAACAAACATCAATATGGTAAGCAAGGTACCATGCTACAAAATACCAATCCAAATCCAATTCTGACATATGACCTCAACACCAACATCATAACACCAAATCAAACAAATACAACACCATCTCTCATGGATACTTTGACGCAAAAAATACAAGCCATCCAACAACAAATGACAAAAATGCAATTGGGAAGCAACAAGAAAATTTATTCCATAGAGGAATTGTGCCCCTTTCCATTCAATAGAAATCTATACATGTTGCCCTTTCGCCCCCACTTCACGATACCACCTTTACCCAAGTACAAATGGAAAGGGGATCCAATAGAACACATATGAGAATATAATATGTCATGTATGGAAGACACATATGATCATACTTGATGAGACTATTTCCACGAAGTCTCATGAGGTGATCCCTTCACTGGTTTGCACACCTTCCTTCAAGGATTAGGACACGAGTTGATCTAGTTGATAAATTCATTAATCACTTTTCCTTTAACATTGAAAGTGGTGTCACCATTACAAAATTATGCACAACCAAACAAGAGGAAGGGGAGTCACTTACCTCATTTTACCAAAGATGGAAAAGTTTAGCTAGCAAGTTCCCTTGCCACATTCCTAAGAAATAGCTAGTCACCATGTTTGTGTAAAATCTATATGCTAAAATGATGAGTGGTCTTCAAATCCAATATTGTGCAAATTTTGATGAAATACTTAAGAAAGGTGTCCTTATTGAAAGGGTCTTGTCGTAAAATAACTAGTCAAAGTACACAAAGAGACTCCAACACCCAATAATGATAAGAGAAAATATTGGTCATGAAACAAGAAATTCACTAATGATGGAGTTGTTGATGCTAAAGTGATAAACAAAGGTCCTACCATCCATCTTAAGGGTCCATCCATATCAACCACATTGAACACATCAAATAACCAAAAAAAAAGTTAAACATTGAATGTAGTCCAAAATAATCAACAAAAAAGAGGTCCTCCCCATGCCAAAAGAACATACACCCAATTAGGTGAACCCATTGAATCAGTTTTAAAGAATATTTTGCAATCCAATGTCATCCAACTACCAGAAATCAAAGATTATGAACCCTCATTGATCAAACCTTACTAGTGGAAAGAAGATGAATATTGTGAATATCACCACAGAAAAGGACATAAAACATCTAGATGTTGGACACTCAAAAAAATCACTCAATACCTCATTAAACAAGGAACCATTTCAATTGATAATTCATAAGGCATGACAAATACTAATCACACCATATTTAAAACTCCCTTGCAAGATCATGACAAAGGAAAAACCTCTAGTTCAGGGAATAACAATAATCCTAATTATGTTGTTGTCAAACATGATTATAGCACCATTATTCTTAATGTAAGACCCTTTGATGACCGTATTCCAACCATTACCATAAAAAATCCAAGTTTAGAGTGTGTTGTCACCACTCACAAAGCTAAGATAACTCTTCTAGGAACTCCTAATCCACACCTAAAAAGCTATTACAATCTCCTAGACTAGATAGGGAAAACACTCACATAGATTCCTATCCTAGAACTCCTTTGCATATCACCACAACACAAGGCTAGCCTTGATAAATCCTTGCAAGAAGCATCCATACCCACTAATCTAGATGTCAATGAGTTTCAGGCCATGGTTGGATACCTAGCTATGTAGCATCATGTCACCTTCTCCCAAAAAGACTTTTCCACACAAAATTCTAATCATAACAATGACCTACACCATGAATTTTGCGTTAATAAACATAAGATCAGATGAGTCCTAGTAGATGGTGGATCGGGTCTGAACATTTTCTCACTAAAATTGGTGAAAGAATTGGGATACTTTCAGAATTGCATAGACCAAACCAAGAAATTTGTGATAGAAGCTTATGACGATGTTGAGAACTCATTTAAAGGAGTAATTTTGCTTCTTGTAAGATTTGGTCCAACAATATAGAACACAATGTTTCATGTCTTGGATCTAGATCTACACTACAACCTTCTTCTTGGTCGCCCATGGACTCATGCCATGAAGGCTATGCCATCCACACACAACCAATTCCTCAAGTTCTCACATAATGGCACTAAAATTACTATTCTTGGTGACCCTGATTCCTTTTAGTATTGCACAAACCTAAAAGGAACCATTGAATGTCAAGGGCCCATAAACTAAGAGGCCTCATTTCCACTTCATCACACTACATTGATCCATTCACCCTCATCAAATCATAAACTTGATTCACCCCACCATCCACACCAAAAATCTGAATTCAAGAAAAAGGATATGGAGAGTACAGTATGAAGGCCTTATTTTGCATTGGAAAGCTACCCAAATCACCAAATTCTAATGAAAAACCGCATCCTGTGTAGCCTAAGGTAATCATCCACAATCCTCCTACCACTTTCACTAAATGGGGGAATTAGATAAGGAACCTCTAGATGAACATATTTACACATGGCTTTATAAAGAAGAAGGGGAGATAAAACCTAAATAGCTATTGATTGAGCAATATCCAAAAGGGTTCATTTTAATGAAGTAACAAGGATATGATGGACATAGCGGCCTTGGTTTAAACAAAAATGGTATATCGAAACCTTTACTACCTCCTAAATTACAAAAATATGTGGGGTTAGGGTATGTTCCACCAAAATCAAGTCCTCCAAGTACTAAGTTTACCTTGATTTATGTCATTGATGCTTTAGATGAGATCGAGACATCCCAGGAATCTTACAACTTGGATGAAGATTCTGATGAGTATGAATGGGATTATTTATCCTCGACTACTAACCTTGACCTTGATTAAATATTTAGAGAACTTGGTGAGCCTACCCTTGAAGCAAAATTCAGTTAGATATTTACAATTGGTTTCCTAAAAACCTGTCAAATCCCCATCAAAATATCTCCTTGCAAATGGAAGCTTGGATCAAAACCTTTTGGGATCCCAACGACTTTAATTTCATCTTTACCTTATCTTCCTACACCATGACTCTTAGTAATATTGATGATGTCATGCCTCTTGTTTACTTGTGATTAATAAATTGGGATCATTAAGAACCACCAAGTTCAGATACATTCGAGAATGACGAAGTAATTGGTATGTTCATGGGACTTCATAAAGGAATGCCAAGTGGGGATCATAAAGTTGGGTTTTTCATAGATCTCAATTCTGTTGCATACTTTGGTGAGGTTGTCCTATCCTCTAGTCGCAAAAGTGAAAATGAAAAAAGTGAATATAAAAATTATAGGTCTTCAGGTGAAAACCAAAAGGCACATATTGATCGTGAAAAAATAAAAATAAAGCACGTATCTAAAGGTGAAAACATCTTTGAGGTACCTAAGGTTGGCAGATTGGACAATCTCCCTATAGACCAAGAGATATTTCCATTGCTTATAGAAGAAATAGAAGAAGTGAACATTGGGACACAAGACAACTCTAGAATCATACAATTGGCAATATCTTTGACCACCAAGGAAAATCTTGAGTTTACAACATTCTTTTCAAAAAGACAAGTTAATTTTGCATGGTCATATGCTGATATGCCTAGATTGGACCCTGAGCTAGTTTTGCATCACTTGCCACTGTTACCAAATGCTAAACCATATAAACAAAAGCTAAGAAAACTGCACCCATAGATTGCACTAAAGAAACTCTTGGATGTTGCTCTTGGATGTTGGATTCATATATTTTATTGATTATGTAGATTGGATATGAAATCTTGTTCTTGTCATGAAACTGAATGGGCAAATCAAAGTATGCACAAATTTCAAATATCTTAACAAGGCTTGTCCTAAATACTATTTTCCCTTACCAAATATTGACATCATAGTTGACCTCACTGCTAGAAATTAAATTCTATTACTTATGGGTGGATTTGTGGGTTATAATCAGATAAGAATTGCTCCTCAAGATCAATTGGAAATAGCCTTCACATGTGCTTGGGGAGCTCTTTGTTGAAATGTTATGCCATTTGGACTTAAAAATGATGGAGCTACATATAAGAGAGCCATGACTACCATTTTTTCATGATTATATGCATGTAGATATGGAGGATTATGTTGATGACCTTCTCTCAAAATATCTAGAATGAAGTGGTCACCTAGTAGGCTTGGATAAGATTTTTACTCGACTTGAAAAATATAAACTCAGGCTAAATCCAAAGGAATATGTTTTCGGGGTCCAATCATGCAAACTCTTAGGATATATTCTCTCTCGTAGAGGAATATAATTTGATCCCACAAAAGTCAAATCTATCTTCGACATGCCACTGCCAAGTAACATCATCCAGTTAAGGACTTTACAAGGAAGATTGCAATCAGTCCATAGGTTCATTACCCAACTAGAAGATAAGATTCACCCATTTTAGCACCTGTTACAAAAAGGAATTCCCTTCAATTGGATAGAGAAATATCAAGAAGAATTTGATCATATCAAGAATGGCCTATTGACTCCACCAGTTCTTATTCCTCAGAATGATGGAAGACATTTGATATTGTACATGACACCAACTACATTAGCACTAGGGGAATTATTAGCACAAAATAATAATGATGGTAAAGACTGAGCAATCTACTACATTAGTTTCACTTTGGTCATACATGAGTTAAACTAAAACCCTATTGAATGAGCATGCCTAGCAGTTATATTTGTAGTCTAGAAATTGACATTGCATGCTAAACCACAGAACAAAATTGATCACCAAAATTGATCCTCTTAATACCTTCTCAGTAAAGTAGTTTTGATAGAAAGACTAGATAAGTGGGTTATGATCTTAAGTGAGTATGACATTGAGTATGTTGACCGAAAAATAATAAAAGGACAAGTGATAGCTGATCAACTTGCAAATGCACCAGTAAAGGTAGATCATCCTTTGACATCCAAATTCCCAGATGAATTAATCTTTGTCATAGAAACACCAACAACATGGAAACTATTTTTTGATTGATCCTACACAAGTCATTGTTCAGGATCTAGTATTCTATTCATCACACCTCAAGGGGATTCCATTCCTAAATCATCACCTAGAATTTTCATGATGAGAAGTGATGCCCTACAAGTGCATGCCTTATAGTTTTAGACTATATTTTTATGTTATTACCTTGGAACAAATACCGAGAATCCAAAAAAAAGTAGTTTACGTAATGGAAACAATTGGATCTCTCTTGGATATTCCTAACAATGCATCACAATATGAGTTCTTGGTAGAACTGTTGGTCACTACATTCGAAGTCCCCAAAATTAAACTTGTGTGTGAACTTGTTGGTCTTGAATCTCCCTGGTACAATGATATTTACAATTACTTGCATGACCAAATTATCCCTCCTAATTTGTCTTCCAACCAACATAAAAACTTTGTTTGACAACCCTCTAAATACATCATCATGAGAGATACCCTTTACTGACATAGCCTAGACAACACCCTCCTTTGATGTCTCGACTCAAATGAAGCAGAACCATCCTTATATGAGGTTCATCATCGTATATGCAGAGTTCACTCTATTGGTCCTACCTTAGCTAAAAATCTCACGAGGATGGGATATTATGGGCCTATAATGGAATGTGATGCATATCACTTTGTGAAGAAATGTCACTAGTGTCAAATTCATGGAGATCTTATACATGCACCAACTCAATAATTTCAGCTTCTCACATAACCATGGCCATTTTCTCAATGGGAACTTGACCTCATAGGAAAGATCCATCTCACTTCTACAAATGGATATAAGTTTATCCTTGTTTCTACTGAATACTTAACCAAGTGGATCGAAGCCATCCTGATGACCTACATTATTTAAAACCAGATAGCCAAATTTATACAGAATTACATTATATGTTGCTATGGTTTCGTGTAGTCCATCATTATAAATAATGATCGCCATTTTAAAAATCAAAATTTTGATGAACTTTGTGAAAATTTTCATATCCAAAACCATTTCGCTACCCTATATTACCCCCGAGGTAATGGCCAAGTTGAGTCATCTAATAAGACTATCCTTAAAATCCTACAGAGGATTGTCAATGGCACTGGTTGTGACTAGAATCTCCAACTTAATCTTTCTCTATGGGCCTACCTTACCAGTGTTCACACCCCTACAAGAGCCACTCCATATTCCCTTGTCTTTGGATCTAAGGCAATACTTCCTATTGAGGTTGACTTACCATCTATATGAGTATTTGTGTAAGGATTGATTGATCAAGAAGAATATTGTATATCCTATCTACATGAGAAAGATTTATTAGATGAAAAGAGATAGAAAGCCTTGACACATTTTCAAGCATATAATAATCTCCTTTGAAGCAACTACAATAAGAGGGTCTGGTCTAGAATCTTTGGCATTAGTGACTTAGTCTTGAAAGAGAATCTGAAGAATTAGATAGATCAAGAAAATACTAGAAAGTTTGAACCTAATTGGTTGGGCCCTTATATCATCATAGAAACATATGGATCTGGTACTTATCAACTCTCTATTCCTGAAGGTGAACTATTGTATGAACACATTAACAACATGAAACTTTGAAATTACTACACTTAATTCTCAGGGTATTCCCTTAAAAAGTCAAAAAATACAAAAAATAGTCACCCTGATGAAAACCTAGAAAACATGTGTCTTAGCAACAAAAAAAAGTAAAGATAAATAATTCATCCAAAAGTGAAAACCACTTCAATGGCACTTTGGATAATTACCATGATGAAAACTTAGAAAATAGGTGTCATGTGTAGTCAGTCTATGCTCCTCCATCTGTTATCACTCTACCTGGTCTTCCATCCTTCAACCATTCACCCATATCATCCACAATAAAGCTTCATCATCCTTTCCATGGCCTGAGGACCACCAACATTTAGTATCCTTTTCCTTCATGATCATCATTGGCATTACATCGATGCTTCCCCTTGCACATAATAAATTGGTCCTACACCTGACTGGGGGAAATTCCTTGACTTATGCCTTCATGGGATCCAATGCTTGGTATCATCTATCATAAAACCTTCAAAATCCAAATAAATCAGAAAACCATCAAAATCCAAAAACATCATAAAACTTCAAAACTTCCAAAAAAAGGAGTCTGAGCCTAAGTCTATGTCAGTCTATGTTACTATGGTCGAACTATGTTATCTCTACAAATTTTCTATCTAGAAAAGGCTCATCTTCAATGGGCCCCCGAGACATCAGGTCAGCCCTTTTTAGGTTTTCTCAAATAAAATCATGACTTAGTCTTTTGTCAAATAAAAAAAGTTAGTTCATGTGAAACTATGAGTTCTTTGCATGTATAATGTAGGCAAGGCCATCAATCGATGAGCCCCTGAGGCCCTAGGTCAGTCCTTTAGGGTTTTTCAAGTCTAGTTCTATTATTTTTCTACAATCAATCAATTCTTAAAACCAAATCATGAATCAATAGACAAACATATCCAATAAATCTTTAATCTTCAATAAATAAATTAACTTCTCATTAGTCAAACTCTATCAAATAAATTCAATCAAACTCTATCAAATAAATTCAACTTTTTCACTTGGTCAATCAATCTTGTCATCTTCATGAATTAATTTTTCCTTGTACATAATGTGTCTTTCCTAAAATTGGGCATAATCAATCAAATCAATTAATCAACCTTATCAATCTATCAATCCACTTTGTTCAAGCAATCAATCAATTATTCATCCCATACATTTTGGTCAACCTAATCAATCAATATTATCAATACAATCGACAAACACTATCTCCCTAGTAAACACTTTGTTGGTCTAAGTTTGTCTTATCTTTTTTATTGGTTTTTGGGGTCATGTTACTAGTTACCTCGAGGATTTCCAAAAGGATTTAGAGGTACAATGATGGATCATGATCTCTTTTCTTTTCTTGTTTCCTATGGTTTGCCTTGGTAAAAAGACTACGACAATTGGGTCCTTAGTATGAACCAGGGGCATTCCTTATATTTTGACTGCTTTTCTCTCACAAATGGTCATGTTGCACACCTTGGTTTATGTCATACCATTGTCTTTGTTCCCCATTTGTGACAATTTTGATGCTCAATGATGAGAAATATAAAATAATGAAATTTTGTCCTTTGTCATTTCCCATATACTATTTCATCTTCCTTGCCTTTTTCCATGCTAACATCCATCTCTTCCACACTAAAATTTATTTTGCCTGCATCTTGACAGAGTCTTGTAACACACAAATTTATACTGCATACACTATCATGTTAGACAACATCATATCACACATTACCATCATAAGACATCGTCATCATATTAAGCCACACATATTTTCATGAGAAAATACAAAAAACATAAAGTGCATCCACATAGCATTAAAATTTCACCACATCATACTCTAACAACTCATGACATTGCATTTTATGTTATGATCATAGTTAATTGGCATTTTCTATAATTCATATACATTGCATAGCATTACTAATAACATTATTGCACATTATATCCTACATCACATTTTGTATTCACATTACACATTTCTAACCATTATATGCATATTCTATAGACATCACTATACATAAACATTAATTGCATTCACATATCATATCGCATCATGAAATTCAGTCATCCATACTACATTCATAATGCATACATATCATAAAGGCATGAACATTCATAACATAAAATTATAAATGCATAATTATCCATCACAAAATCATATAGAATACATAAATAGACATCATACAAGCATAGAAATTAATAGCATAACATAACCATAAAAATAAAGCATGAACACGTAGAGCTACATATCATAAACCACCACCCAAATCATATCATATATCTCTCAAAAATATGTGTCATAGTACATTGTCAAGATATCTCATGTCTAGAAAAATGGAGCTCACGAGACTGATAATCAAAATACAGTGTTAGTATACAAAATGTTACAAGATGATCTGGCTTGAGCTACCCTACTCTCCTATCCCTAGGGCATCCCTGTCCTCTCATCGAAGCAACTTTGAAGACTTGTGCTCTACTATCGATGGCTTGTCATAGGGAGTGGACCATCTAGCCCAAGTGATGTCTCCCCACTCTTAGACCTACTATAGGATCACTTGTTGTGAGACCTTCTATTTTTACTTCCCCGTGATCCATTCTCAACCTGTGAGAAGCTAAAATCTCTCTTCTCAAGTGGCATAGACCTCTTATATAGGTATCTATAATATTGCATACCCTTGCTCACGTTGGCCAACTCCTAAGCTATGCCAACCACCGACCCATTGCATGTCACTATAAAATATAGAATCCTCTTATTTGTCTGTTGGTGGATGATAACTGCTAGGTCCCTCTCTATTTGGAGGGTGTCCCTCTTGGCCTTAAGGTTTTCTCTCTCTACCTATACCCAAGCTTGGAGGTTGTATATCCTCTAATTTGATGTCTCATCCTCTACTCTAACCTTTCCTTCCTCCAACCCCTCCTCCTTATCAATTCCCATAATGATCCTCTCTTAGATGACTCTCTCCACCTCACTCATTACTTACTCCTTCGCATGCTCCTCCTATCTCTTCTTTGCATGCTCCTCAACCTCCATCATCTCTACCTCTGGGTGTTCCACCTCTAGAGTTGGCTTCTCTACATGATACTTTCCCTCATCCACCACCCTCTCCACTTCTTCCCTCACCTCTAGCTGATATTAAAGATTGAGAAATGCCCTAGAATCAAAGGTCAAGATTCAAAATTACAACTCACAATTAGGGTTAGGGTAAGATTTCAAAATGAGTGGACAAGATTTAATTTGATAAATTAAATCAAGAATGGAGAATAGGTGTGATGGTGAGATGAAAACTAGTAAAATCAAGAAGATAAAGATTGGACAAAAAGATGAGATTTGAAAAATCAATCATTTTAGCAATTACTTGATTTATAGAAGAATATTACCATTTTGAATTAAAATTAATTCAAAATATGGATTTAGTGTGATAGTAAATAATTGATTTTGAGATTATTTACTAAAAGAAATGGCAGTTAACCATGTGAGGCCATTTTAAATAATTGTTTTAATTTAAAATGAGGGAAATGTCAAATAAAGCAATTAAATAATTACAAATAATTATTTAATTTAGAGAATGGGGCCCAATAATTAAATAAATTAATAAATCTATTTAATTATAAGAAAAATTAAGAATTAGTGTCATATTAAATATATAAACAAGACATATTTATTTAATAATTAGGAAGACATAAATGACAAAGATTAATTAAATAAATTGAGAAATTTATTTAATTACGAGAAGACTTTAGATAGTTAGTCACCCATTAAATAAATAAATAAAATCTATTTATTTAATAATAATGAAGAATAAAAAGACATGAATTAATTAAATAATTATGAATTATTTAATTAATACTCAAAGGTGGGCCACAAACATAATTAAAATGTCATAATTATTATAGGATGAAAGTGGTAAATAGAGTTTGCAGGCCTAGGTCATTTTTATGTGTCTACATTTTCCCCCTCTTTGTCATAATGAAGTTTATCGCATTATGGCAAAGAAAAAAACTCAATAATATTCCCTAGCAAAGGTATGGAGTGCCTATGCCCCCTCGGGAATTTTTTTAAATTTTGGCCCAGGGTTAGAAAAATTTGGTAAGTGTCCCGACTAGTCAATTTGATGACCAAAAAAAAAACAACGCGTTCGATTTTGAAAATGGAGGACATTAAGCTAGTGAAAATGCCAGTCAAAGGTGGTCAAATGAGCCTCCAATACAAACCCATCAAGTCAAACCCTAATTCTCAACCTATAAATAAGTTGAAAAATCCTAACCAATTGTTATTTTCACATTTACTATTCATAAATTTGGAGATTAGAGCGTGAGGAGAAGATGGTGATTCCCGTGACAGACCACCGTGGCTACCACATGTGGACATTCTAATGACCTAAGGGCACAAAGGCACCAGTAAGTACCCTATCCCACTTTTAATTTTTTGAATTATCTACATTTAATAGGGTTTAGGGTGGGAAAATGAATGTGTTGTGATGCAAATGTCATCACATAAACTGCAAATTCATTCACATTCAACACATATGATTATGCCATGATGCAAGTGCAATGGGTGGGGAGGTTTAGGTTTAAAAGTGCACAAGTGATAGGGAAAACAATGCATGTGTTAAAATGCAACGCATGCGAGGTGATGAGTGATGCAAGTGTGATATTACGACACAACCACCTCGCCAAATGACATAATTGTTATAAAATGACTCAATTTCCATATAGAAAGATGCAATTGTTGTAAAGGTTTGGAATTGCTAGTTGAAATGACGCATTCATGAAAGTGTGATGCAAATAAAAAATGCAAAGCCGCATGTGGCATGGCGTGATGCAATTGTAGTCAACGTGATGCAATTGCAGTTGACCAGGGTTGACCAAAGTTGACTTAGTGTAGACTCTTTTTTCAAATGTATTTTTGGTTTCTCAGATAGTAATAATGTGTTGAATTACTAATCCATGTGTGTTAACCCTTTTTTTTGCATGTGCATAAATGATTAGTGCCTATCTAAACTCGAGAGTTTAGACATGCTACTTATGCTTTGAGAGATTGGTTGAGTGACAGGGAGAGACAATGGTTCATGAGATTGGGGTTATATTATGTCACTTACATTCCCATAATTTGGGCAAACATGGGATTACTAATGGCGCTCTATGAGAGATGGCATTTAGAGACATCCTCTTTTCACTTACCTACAGGAGGAGCTACCATTACCTTGGAGGATGAGTATCATATTTTGCACATCTCAATCAACGGGGAGAGAGTAGTATATGATCCACACAAAGGGCAACAGGATCTAGGAGATATGTATGAGGATGCAGATGGTACCAGTTTAGGAATCCATGGATATGAGATCGGATGGGACTTTGTGGTTGACCACTACACATGATGGGATGCCATGCTTATGACTTTGACTTCTGGGGTGTTGATTCTTGATCGTTGTGGACACATATTTCCCATAGGATGGGGGGATGTACTAGTCTGCATAGGTGCTCAGAGGAAAATATTTTCTTGGGGGGTCTGCTTGTTGGTTATTCTTTACAATCAGTTGCATAAGGTTGTGTACCAAGATGGGAAAAGTATCAGCTCTGGTACTACATTATTGATGATCTCAGAATGGGAGCACATTCATGTCTTCTACCCACCAATATAGATTCAACAATTGGGCGATGACATGTCCTATGTTTACCTATATATTGGTTCAATTAGCTAGGCCTGCGTAGGAGATACTGGGTACTGGTGACATTGGATCGACACATTGGTTAGCTTTGTTTGGAGGCCGTACAAAGATTGTGCCCAGTGGTCAGATAAGGATGGCCATCTTTCCTTCTATAGATAGTTCGGATACTTGATTGGCTGCATGGTGTAGAGTCAATGTATCATTAAGATGTACCTGCCCCAGCAGGTACTATGATAGTTTGGCAAGTAGAAGGTTGTGCCAGTTGAGATGATAGAGTATGCATAGTTTTCCAAGGAGACCATATGGGGGCCACCAATAGCAATGGCAGTGGTAGAGAAACAAATAGACAACATGGCCGCACAAAAATGGGGGTGGAGGGGAGGTCCAATAGACACAAGGACATGTGCTGAGTATGATGCCTAGTGGTAGGTTCATAGGTCCATTCCATTGGAAGACCTATATGGTTTGGCTCCTATAGATTGTATATTAGTTATCTCATAGGTGCAGAGGGGAGGTCGAGGTGGCATAGATGGAGGCACAGATGGAGGGCGGGGGAGAGATGGTGGCTGGAGCGATGGGGGGAGAGGTGGGGGAGATGATCGATGGGGTGATAGAGAGAGAGATGGGCGAGATGATGGGTGTGGTAGGCGTGGAGATGATGGAAAAGATGGGAGGGGTGTGATGAGGAGGATGGGTGATGGAGGGCGAAGGCACCCCAGGAGATTCAGATAGTGGGTGGGTGTTGCACCACCATCACCCATTTTGGAGGAGGTTGAGGAGGGAGAACAAATAGAGAGAGAGGAGGAGGTTGAGGCTAGGGGCAAGGAGGAGGTTGGAGAGAGGAGGCTAGAGGAGAGGGAAAGCAGCTAGAGGTGGATATTTTTGCTAAGCACCATCCTCTTGACATCGATGTGGAGGAGGTTTGAGGAGATGAGGCGAGGGAGGAGGAGGATGAGGAGGGGGGATGGGGCTGAGAGGAGGCTACGAGAGTAGATGATCGATGGAGATGAGGACGGGGATAGGCCACCCATTTTTCCATTATGGATCAAAGGATTGCAGATCTTCAGAGCATATTAGATGCGGCCTTGTCTCAGAACAAGGCCCTGGCAATGAAGTTGGAGGTTGTGAGAGTGGAGAGAGACCAGGTTGTTATTTGATGGTAGGAGTCAAATAGATGGGTGACTGAGTTTGCACAGTTGTGCACAAGACCATCAACAAATATGGCCAAGAGTAGGAGCCGATACAGGTTGTTATATGAGCAGGTCGTTCCACAAGAGAGACGGGACCCAGGATTGTCTAGATCCTACAGTAGGATAGTTAGTGGGATAGAGACCCACAACACCAGCATGTCACATAGCAACAGTCATATGAGTGTTGGGGGGTCCACCTCGTTCTGGGCAGTCACCAAGTTAGAGGTCTCATAGTTCTCATACGCATTCATCAGGCCATGGCCATAGGTCAAGGCACGACCATAGATTAGTGTCATTAAGACACCAGATAGAGCATATCCAACCTCTTATCATCAAGCCTTTAGGATCTCAGAGTCAGGCTCAGGAAACCACGCCTATTCAAATTACCTTTCATGTGATCATTCAACAACAACTGCCTCATGGTTCACCTCCATGGGATGAAGGGGGAACACCATAGGATTTTTACTTTGTTATTTGTATGAGACATTCTATATATTGACACTCGAGCCTTCGAGCTCCATTTTTGGGATATCCTATGACTTTATCCTATGACATGATATTCTTTTTGAGATATATATGAGATGCTTTTGGGTTTGGACTACATGATTTGTTTTATGATGTTATGTATTATGATGTTCCTATGATATTATATGATGCTATGTGATGTGGTTCGATGTGATGTATTTAAGATGTAATGAGAAGTTTGGATAGCATGTTTTATGGTTATGAATGCACTTATGGATATGGTTATGGATGTATGAATTATGTGATGTATGATTATAATATTCCTATATGTTAATATAAATGATGGGTACGATGTATCTATGTTAATGTAAATGATGGTTATGATGTCTATATGTTAATGCAAATGATGGTTTTATGTGTGCTAGATGGATGGATGTAAATGATAGTGTCATGTAATGTGAATTATGGTATTTGATTTATGCAAATGTAAAATGTGAAGATGAAATTCTCATATGATCATCTTTGCATCTATATTTTTTGTATGTCATAGGATATCATCAGAGGATGGGAGAAGAGAAGATGAAGATGGATATTAGTGCAGAGAAAGATATGCATGTTAGTGCACAAAAAAAATCCTTTAACACTTTCCATAGTACTATAATAGTTGTTGCTCTTAATCATCATTGGGAAAAAATGTCATGATGGCTTACAAACACTATGATATGACATAGATCAATAGTGTGCAAGGTCAAACCATCATGTAGATCAACAATCAAAGACAAGGATGGTCATGACTCATATGAGGAGCGTAATTTCCCCTGGTCATTTTTTCATAACCAAACGTAGACATACAAGACTAGTCATGGGATTTTGTTGCTTCTCTAAATCCTGATGTCAGGGCATCATCGGGAAACTAGCCACATGACAGTACATCCTTGAGAAAACAGCAGCAGGACATCCTTGAGAAAATAGCAATAGGATGATAAAAAGGATGAGGATGATCATCATGATACGTCATGGTTCTTCTGACGTAAATATCATGATAATCATCATAAAAAATACAGATAGTGTTTTCCAAGTGTTTTTATATTGAAATGCCATGGTTGATGAGGTCTAGTTTCCCAAATGTCGAGTCATACCAGATTCAGGAAGGACACATCCTGAATGACATTGATATCAAGAGGGTCAATTCTCAGAGTTAGGAGAATCCATAAAAATCTCAGATGATGATGATGATGCTTAGGAAGGACACATCCAAAAGCATGAATAAATGATGGGATTTGCTTCTTAAAAGGACACATTTGAAGAAGAACCCACAAAATTTGATAGGTTGATTTGCCTTGATAGAATTTGACTAGATGATAGAGTTTACGACATGTCATCACTTGAAATACAAACTTTATTGAAATGTTAATGAAATAGATTTGCAGAGAGATTATTTGATTTGAATATTTTTGATGTGTGTGAAAGTGTAGTGCCATGAACCATAATGGACTGACCTATTGTGGCCTCGAGGGCTCATCAATTGATGGCCTTTCCTACGTCATGCACTCAAAGACCTCGTAGTTTGACACGACCAATGACTTTATCTAAAGGAAAAAATATTTGAGCCATGATTTTATTTTGAAAAACCTACAAGGACTGACCTAATCTCTTAGGGGTTCAAAAATGAACCCTCCCTACGTAGCAAATGCATAGAGACAATGTCGTTTGGACTAGGATGAAGATTGACATAACGTGTCAGAGTTGACATGATGGGAAAAAACTGACTCTATTTTGAGATTTTTGACACTTTTTGAATTTTTTTGTATTTTCTTCAAGACATTTTAAGATTTTTATGACTTTTTTCAGGACTTTTTAAGATTTGTAAGAAATTTTTCAAGACTTTTTCAGTTTTTTAGGATTTTTCCAAGACTTTTTACGAATGTCAAATCATGTGCGACACCCACTACAGTTACATGATAAAGGTTTTTCCCCCAAATAGGTTGAAGGTTATCTGGGATGACTGATATGGAAAAACACAGACATGGGACAAAAGATAAGGATACACAAGGTGTGATGTCAACCAATGCTAGCCATGGACAAAATTGATAGGCCTTTTGATGAATTTTGTGAATGTGTCAAGTTGTTTTCATTATGCAAAGTGCATAAAGGCCGATTAGAGTAATAGTAGATGGCACAACAATGATCAACTACGCATGGCGCTTGTTTGCCAGGTTTTCACTAGTGGACGAATTAATTTTTTTTACTATTTTTTCCATTTTTTGAATTTTTTTGGTGTCACCAAGAAGCTTGTTTACAAAGTTTTAACCAAGGGATGATTTTTTTTGTATTTTTCAATTGTTTTGTATTTTTAAGTTTTTAACCAAGCTCTTTGATGCTATGTGTAAAAGTTTCACAGATGTAGGCTATTCATGGGTTTTGTCAACTGTTCTCCATCAGGTGTGGCTAATTGATAAGCTTCAGGACTGAATGTTGCAGTAGTGATATAAGGAATGAGCCAATTAAGCTCAAACTTTCCAGGATATTTACAATCAACCTGATTTCTTAGGTTTTGTATGAGGACCAAGACACTGATTTCAAATTTTTTGACCATCACTCTTTTATTATAGCTCCCGTAGAGATGATTTTGATATGCCTAAAAGTGATTCAAGGAATTTTTTCGTCTTTCTTATAAAATTTCTAGCTCATGTAGGTAGACTGCCTATAATCTTCATCATCAATCATTCCCTTCAAGGAGACTCAGAGAGAAGGAATTTTGACCTCAATGGGTAATATGGCCTCATATCTGTAGATGAGGGAAAATGGAGTGGCTAGAGTGGGTGTTCGAATCCTGGTACAGTAGGCCCACAAGGTAGGATTGAGTTGTAGGTG
The DNA here is from genome assembly GCA_007115665.2 of Sequoiadendron giganteum. NCBI lineage: Eukaryota > Viridiplantae > Streptophyta > Pinopsida > Cupressales > Cupressaceae > Sequoiadendron > Sequoiadendron giganteum. Next base: position 536,622,098 of record CM021108.1, read on the forward strand.
CCAATCTCAGCCAACATTGTTGACAGTCTTCTTAAGAATGTGAAGATTTTTTTTTTTGATTCCTCAGCTTGACCATTGCCTTATGGATAATATGGGGAGGAGAAATGGTGTTGAATGTGGAATTTCTCATAGAGTTAATGAATGCCATGATTTTTGAATGGACGACTGGTCCTAATTTTTAAATGGACGACTGTTATCCATGATGATGGACTGTAGAACACCATATCGAGAGATGATGTCATTAAAGATAAAATTGGATATCTGCTTACCAGAAATGTAAGTGAGGGGGACGAATTCAATCCACTTAGTAAAGTACTCATTGGTGGTGATTATGAATTTAGAGTCATTAGAGGAGGATGGATGGATCTTACCCATGAGGTCAAGTCACCATTGTGTGAAGGGAAATTGAGAAGTGATCAGTCTCAACTCCTATGTAGGTACATGGATTAGTTTGTTGTGCACTTGGAAATTTTTACATGTTCTGATTAGGTCAATGTGCACAAACACAACAAACAAGCACAATGTTAGATCAAATGCAAGTGAAAACAAGGATTCCCCATCAAATCCATTTACAAAGATTAAACTTGGAAAATGAAAAACAAAATCTAAAAGACAAGTAAAATCATAATTAATCATGCAAACTCTTGATCCCATATGGGAGTTGGTGCCAATCTGTGTGTTGAAATTATCCCTTTCCCAACTCCTTTGTAAGCTTTGTGATTATTTATCCACTTTGGTTGAATTCCTGCATAATCTAGCTAAGAACTTGATATAGAGAGATGAAAATGGCTATTCTTGAATATGGATTTGAGTATAATAAATTTACTCAAATTGTGGATGATATAATGAGATGAATAGTCTCTCATTTATGGATTTAAAATCGGAAGAATGAACAAGATTTGAGCAATGTGGGAAAAAAGACCAACCAATGAGAGAAGGCCACTTGTCCACATGTGATTGGAGGAGGAATGAGCACATTTTGGTCAATGTGCATGATAAATGCTATGAGATTCAAATTTGAAATTTGAATGTGATATGTTGGAGGGAGAAGGAAATGGAGTTAATGTCACTTGGCTCAATGCACAAGGACATGTAAGAGGAGTGAATTCTTTGTTTGAAGTACCCATCCAGTTGCATTTGAAATCAAATTTAAGGGAATATTCCCCTTTTATGCCATGTTGAGAGAAAATAGAGATTTAATAAATGAATTAAATCTATTTTCATGTGAAAGTTGCATTCTCTAGAATATTTTAGTGATTGAGATTAAATTAATCAAGATTTGATCAATTTCATGAGAGATTAGATGATTTCACAATTTTGACTCAAATTTATGAGGTAATCAAGAATTGTGAAGAAAGATTTAATTAAATAAATGATTTGATTTATTTAACTAAAGGGGAAAATATTAGATTAAATCAAATAAGGTTTAATCTGTTCAATTTAATAATAGGGCTTTAGATAATTAATTTAAATAAAATGAACTATTTAAATGAATAGGGATAGGGGGTTAATTAAATTAAATTGACTAATTTAATCAGCAAAGGAGAAAGACCTAATTAAATAACTAATGATTTATTTAATTAAGGGATGAAAGGTGTTGATAAGCTGAGAGTATGATTCAAGACGAAACGATGTTAGGAATCATTATCAATTGTGTTGGATCGAATTGTATATTTTTCATGTCTACATTTTGCCCATCTTTGAAGCAATGTACTTGTTAAATTGGTTCAAAGAATAATCTTTTGTGATCAAAGTTCAAATTTTTTCAATTTTTTTGAATTCCCCACTATTGCCCCAGTGAGAAGAATTATGTTGGTATATTTCCCCCTCAAGAGATCGGGCATAAATGCTAATTTTTTGATCGATATCACAATGAAATAAGAGGAGTGGTTCTATTGATCAGAGGATGAAAGATAATTATTTCATGTAGACAATTCTAATGATGTATAGACAATCATCAACCATGGGTAGCCTTGTGTATAATTTGAGATCTCATACCTACTTTAGATAGAAATGTTAGTAAAAATAGAATAAGATGTATGGAAGAGGATTCAACAATCCTACATTATGAATGATGATGATGATGATGATTTTCTTACCAGGAGTTGGGATTTTCAAAGGGCCAATTACTTTATGTTTGATTACTCATGTAGGTACAATGCATTAAGGTATAAAGAACCAGGATGGTGTTGTACCTAGTGTGATGAAATTTAACTAGGAAATTAGATAGGAGTATTATTTTTCACACTTGACATACATAAACATTGCTAGGACAGACCTAAAAAAAGAAATTATTTGCCAAGTTATTTTACAAGAACATCCAACAAGCATAATAGGTAAAAAAGATAATGATCATTGCCCCATTCCTTTCTCTACAAAACTTGTTTTGTTTAGGCATCATTGAGAGGTCCTTGGAATGAGCACAAAATAAGATAGGTCAAAAAGACCAGATAAAGTAAAAAAACAAGCTAGTGTTCTTCATACCACTAGCCAAGGCTAAACTACTACGAGATACTTGATGCTTATGTCCATCGTGGGAAGGATTCATCCTAGGACATGTTGTGATCAGGGTTTTGGTGGGACTGATTGGGTGATAAGCTATTGAAACTCTAAGTTGACCAACTTGCTTGCTTATTGACCTAGACTTGAGACTTCTGACGATTAGGTGTTCACTTTTCAACCTCCTAGACTTTCTTTTGAGTGACTCACCAAACGATGAAGGCGATGATTGATTTATTAGGAATGATGATTATCGCGAGTGAAAGCGAGATGAGATGGATGCATCATTTTGGGTTTTTCAAATGTTTTGAGGTAGTTTTGATTTTTTGATTTTTTAAATGTTTTTGGTATTTTGAGATGTTTTACAAAGGTTTTTGGTATTTTCAAGATTCGTGAATGTTTTTGGATTTTGTGTCTCAAGGTCCAATCAAGCATGGCCTTGCGTACATTTAAGCTCAAAGATGACATAGTTTAGATGAAAATGGACTTGATTATTGATGAGATAGATGGGAAAATGGATTTCCAGATTACGATGAATGCTTAAAGGACTAACCTTAGCTGTGAAATAGATGGGAAAATAGATTTCCATTGCGATAGATGCCTAAAGGACTAACCTAAATGTGAACTAGATGGGCAAACAAATCACCATTGTGATGGACACCTAAAGGACTAACCTAAATGTCTCGGGGGATGATCAAAGATAAACCTTGCCTACATTAAAGCTTAGAGAGGTCGTAGTTCGGTCGACTAACTCTGTTTGTTATTTTTTAGATTTTTAACATGTTTTAGATTTTGAATGATTTGGATGTTTTTATTTTTTATTTCCTGATATTTTTTTTGATTTTTTACATGATTTTGATGATTTAGATATGGATCTGTGATATCAGTGCTCTGTTTTGGGATTTTGTTGAAAACCAAGCTAGGATTTGATTAATTAGATTGATGGATTGATAGTTTGACTAAGTGTGTTAATTCAAACAAAAGTGATAATGCATTCTAAAACTCTAGGAAGTTGTGTTACCCTGGAGTAAACTCATACACGAGAGGGTATTTTGACTAAGTGTGTTAAGTCAAACAAATTGATGATGGATTGGATAATTTGACTAAGTGTGCTAATTCAAATAAGATGATAATGCACTTGTAAACTCTAGAAAGTTGTGTTATCCAGGAGAAAGCTTGTTCACAAGAGGGTGGTTTGACTAAGTGTGTTAAGTCAAACAAGGTGATAATTGATTGGATTGGATTGATCAAGATTGATGAAGCTTGATTTGGAACAAAATTGTTTTGATGATTTGATGTGACGTTGGCGTGCGCATTAGATGCGATTGATATGAATTATTTGGATTGATGTTCGATGAAAGATAAAGCTTTGATAAGGAGGGCTAGTGACTTGGATTTTTTGGCTCAAAAATTCTTTGACAAATTTGATTTCATGTCTGCCAATGTTTGAATCACCACATAAGTTGGAGGATATATATCAAGATTTATTCCTGAAGCAAGATGAAAATATTTTCCCCCAATGTCTAGCAATGTATGGAAGTGCACATGTGGATTCATGTGTAGATGGATGGGTATGGTAAGCATGCAAAGGATTCCAAGGATTATCTTGTGATAAGATAAGGTATTTAGGTAGTAGATGCGCATTTGGATAGTGATTCATGGATCAGATAATGTTGGATTGGATAGGATCAATGAAAATGACCCATGTCAAGATGACTACCATAAGTAAGTGTAAAGTGTGCACCAAAATTTTATCAAGATTAAGATACCTTGGAGTATGGATGCAAATGGATTAAAATAGATTGGATAAACATTTTATGGATGAACAAATGATATGGATGGAATGTTGGCTTTATTGTGGATGTGATATTATACTTGCACCTGAATGGTGCACGTAGATGCTCAATTGTACACATGATGCCTGTTTGCCAGGTTTTCATCATGGTACTTGCCCAAAGTGCCACTGATGTGGTTTTCACTAGAGGATGATTTTTCTCTTTACTGTTTTCAATCATTTTTTATTTTATTTTTTTTTATATATTTTTTGAATTTTTTGTATTTTCTAAGTGATTTTAAGCTCATGTTGAACCACCTGGTGGTGCTAATGTAGATTCTTATGTCATAATGTTCCATCAATATCATGTTTGAAGAATTTGCTTTACCAAGATATGTGCACTTGAATACAACTTTTGAGATTTTGATCTGCTTTACTGACACCAGAGTTAACTTTGTCTTTGTGCGCACATCATGATAGAGTGCCTTCTGAATCCTTATGATGAAGGGTTGCTGCCAATACATGGTCAATGTGAGAATTGGATATCATGCATGGAGGATTGGATGGTGTGTGTTTAGGAATAAAATATGGATTGGTTGATATTTTGGAACCTTTGATTCTCCAACCATGGGAAGATGAGCAATGATGGGTGGATATGAAAGTGTGTGTGGAATTAGGACCAATTATTTGATACACTTTGTATGTTGATCGAGAAGCATGATTTTTCCTTTGTGGACATCTTTGATGGATACTTTTCCCTTTTTTATTTTTCCCCATAGTTTCTTTGACTAATGGAGTTTGATAGGGATTATCTTTCATTGTATTTTTTGGTATCCATGTGTATTTGATTTATCCTTTATGCTTTAATACTTATTTTTCTTTGATGTCATTTATCATGCTTTGATTCCAGGCTCTCTTTTGATGTTGGTCCCAATTCATGGATAGGGTGATGGTTGGCTGAAGATTCCTGACGTGGATGGTTGTAGTATTGGCATTGGTTTCATCATAAGCATTCTTTGTGCTCCCTATGTTGATTTTTTCCTGACATGAAGTTTGCCCCAGTTTTATAGAGGTAAAACTTACATATTTAGATGCATTAATTATTGAATAACCAAGACCTTGATGCTTAAGACTGCTAATAATCTGCATTGATTCCAGGATACCCTGCTCATGTAGGCCTAATCCTCTGCATTGATAATTCATCTGTTGAAACATTTTATTTGTAATAGGATATGATTTACCTTGGAAACAAGGTGCTACTCCTTCTCTTCTCTGTGGTGGATTTTCAAAGGTGGTAGTTTCTTTATTGATGAGGCAACTTTCCCTAAGAAAGGTAAGTGATACAAGTTTATATGTGATCAGATCCTTTATCTTTGAGATAACCTCCTGATTGATCTCTTTGGCTTGATCTTGTGAGATATCAAATTTTAATGCTTCTTCAAGAGGTGTTGATGATTCAGTGTCCTCGTAAAAGTCTTCTTAATGATTGATTTTTGATATTCTTTCACATGATGTTTCTAATTCACAACTTATGTAGAAGTCTTCTTCACGATCCATTTTTATATGTCTCTGCATTTCTCTATATCTTTACCATGTGTATAAATGTTAAGAGTAAAAGACTCTTGTTCCTTGGTAATGATCTCAAGAGTATGAGACTCTTGTTTTGAATGAAGATCATCTACATTTCCATCCAAAGAAAGAATCTTATGGGTAGATGGAGGAGTATGTGCTATATGGACATGATCTTTATTTGAAACATCTTGTATAGATAAGAGAGTTTCCATTATATTATTTTAGTAGCTTGGAGATACAAACTCTTGATCTCGAATGATTTTGGAATTGCTTTCGACATGCTTTGGATCAAGTTCTTGACATGGGTCAATTTAAAAGGATAGATTAACTACAAGGGATTCTTGGACATTGTTATTAGGGTGGATTCCTTCACTATACACAATCATATTGTTGAGGGATGTCAGTATGTCTTGGGAAGGACCATTTCTAAACCTTGGTGATATATGTTGATCATGCTTTGAAATAAATTATTGAGATATGTCCTCTAACTCATTAGGTGATGTAGAGACATTGTCAACACGATCATTGGTGGATGGATCTTGGTTTATGTCAATAGTATCAAATAACACTCCTTGAAATAGATCTTTGTAGGAGGGGTCTTGATCATGACTAAAAAAAGGCCCTTGATGTATGTTGATTTGATCATCAGATGAGGTGAAAACATCTTCAAGGTGTTCATCGATGGATATATCTTGATTATTATTTTCAAAAATTATGGTGGGAGTTTGTTGCAAGATTTTTCTGAGGGAGTAATTCATGCATTTTTTTAGACAACAATGCTTGTTTTTAGTCATGTTGTTGTTGTTGTTCCAACAAAGCTTTTTGTTGGGCTTGTTGTTGTGCTACTTGTTGATACACTTGTTGATGGTTTTCTTGCACTAGTGCCCAGATTTGTGCTTGCACCTGCCGAGCTTGGTGTTGGGTTTGAGATTGAGCCTTTACTTGTTGGGTTGCTTGTGCTACTTACACAGCTTGTGTGGCTTGTGTAGCTCGAGTGGCTTATGCAGATTGCTCATTTTGAGGTGCCTTTTGGCGGGAAGCTTCTTGAGCAATTTGCAACACAATGGAGAATTAATTTTCCATGTTTTGTTTTGGCGGTGGTGGAGGTGGATTGGGAATGGTTTTGACCATTGTGGTGAGTGGAACGGTCACATCGATTGCTAGGTTTTGAGAGGTGAATGGTGTGATTGTGATGCTTGGTCCCTGGGACACTTGAGGAATGATAGATATGTTAACCACTAGGGTTGCATGGATGGTTTTCATCTGTTGTTGCGATATCCATGGTGCAACTAGAGGATTTGTTATGATGCTTTGGTTTTTGATTGGAGTATTGCTCAAATTCTATTGATTGACGGTTGGTAAAGGGGGAAGGCTCATGCCTTGATTGTTTGATTGATGGATTTGTAAGTTTTAAATTTGATTTAAATCTGCCAAAGGGAAAGGTGTCCCAAAATTTAGATTGGGAAAACACGCATTTGTTGTACCATTGAGGTTTGTAGGAGATAATGATCCCATGTTTGGATTGTACAAATGAAAGTTTTTGAAATCAATTGGAAATATAAGGCTTGAATAGTTTGGTTGACTTGGATTACTCATGATGTGTGAATCAAGTTTATATTCCATTCTCCTCTTGTGTTTTGACCTTTTTGAACTCTAAGGGGTTTAGGAACAATGATGAGATGAAGGATGAAAGGGGTGAATGATATGGATGTTTAAACTTTTAGGAACTTTGGATCAATGATAGAATTTAGGACTTGGTTTGATTTGATTTCGATTGATGATAGTTTGACTAAGTGTGTTAAGTCAAACAAAGTGATAATGCACTTGTAAACTCTAGGAAGTTGTGTTATCCTAGAGAAAACATGTAAACAAGATGATAATTTGACTAGGTGTGTTAAGCCAAACAAGGTGATTTTTGATGATGAACTTGTAAACCCCAGGAATTGGTGTTATCCTAGAGGTAAATTCACTCAAGAGGATTGATAATCTGGCTAATTATGTTAATTCAAACAAGATGTTGATTTGTTAAGCCAAACAAGGTGATTTTTGATGATGAACTTGTAAACCCCAGGAATTGGTGTTATCCTAGAGGTAAATTCACTCAAGAGGATTGATAATCTGGCTAATTATGTTAATTCAAACAAGATGTTGATTTTTCCTAAAAGTATAGCATTAGTGATGTTTTCAAAGTTGCCAAAAATTTGTTGATGAAATGGGATTTGATTGATGTTTGAGATGGGTGAAGTGTTTGACTTGATCCTAGATGAACCTAAGAGGACTTGCTTATAAGACCAAGGTAATGAAGAACATTATTCTCCCTAAAAGTGGTTCAAACCAAATGACTCAAAAGGGACCAAGCACATGTGTGGTTCAATTGTTTGTTATCTTTCTTAGATTTGGTTATTTTTACAACAAAAAATTTCTTGATTATGCTTTTCAAACTAAATTTCCAATGAACTAATTTTAATTCATCCCACAAAGCGCATTATGGGGAAATCAAGGAAATCAAGGCAAAGGTTTCCTAGTGTTGACTTTAGTGAAAAAAATGATGATTAAGCCTAAGTACTTAGAAACCTCTAAGGATATAATCCCTAGGGAAAGCAAGAGCACTTAGATTCATCAAATGATATTTGTTTCCTCAAAGGGTTTGAAATTTCAAAGCTCTTGTGAATGTTTTTTTTTCAATATTTTAGAACCAAGCAAGGTGTTTTGATTTCAATAACATGCACAACCCTAGGCTGAAAAGAAAATGTTTGTTGGGTTCCCACTTGAGGAATCTAGCTATTCATATTTAGTGTGGATGATTAGATGCTTTACCACATAGGCTCCCCCTTACAGTGCACTCACTTCTTGGGTCAATCAAGCATCAATACCGACGAGTTTCCCATTGCATACTTTTCATCTCTACAATAGAACCACATATATAACATGGGGCGGCTTCAAAGGACATGATGTTTTGCACCAACAAATAGTTAAGAATTTGGCCTTTTCTAAGAAAGAGGTTTTAATTCAGGCATTCCGTTCATGGGGGACTATCCATGCGGAAAGAGACCATTGTTTCCCTTCTCGTAGGAATCCTCCTCGTGATTCTTGAACTTTCCTCAAAAATTCACACTTATATACCGGTTGGAAGTTGCTTGGCTTTAGCATGTTCCCAATTGGGTCATTCCCTTGGGTGAGTAATTCTTCACACAGGTAGGCCCTCTAAGATAAACAATGACAAGCTATAATATCTCGTAGTTCAATCAAATCTTCGATGAAAAATAGAGGGAGAACACTTGCAATATATCATGCTCACAGTCACTTTTTTGGTTCAATTTTAATTCCAAAAAATGAAATGTGGAGGAAATTATTCTATTCAACTTAAGATCACCAAAAGAACTTTTGATTCTCAAGATCGTCGTGAGGCTCGAGAGAAGCGCATATGCCCTTGTGATGATATTAATTTGAATGAATAATTACAAAACAAAATAGCATTTGTTCATTTTAATCTCACAAAGAAAAATGAATTCTTTTTAGAGAACCAAATAAAGTGTGGAAGTTGCCTTTTTCAATTTGTTAAACCTTAAACCAAATCTAGTATATTTTTTCTAAGGTTCTTCTTAAGCCTTTTGTTTGCAAATTTTGAAAGAAAATTTGTATTGTTCTTTTTAGAGCCCAAAAGAAATTTTAGTGTTTCTAAAAACATAATGTAAAAAAATCCTTAAAAAGGGGTTATAATCTCCCCCAAAGTGTTTAAAATCACTTGATACAATGAGATGATAAATTCACAAAGAACCCTTGACCTTTGTTTCCTTCCTTCACTTTTTGATCAAGAAATTTCCTTTTTTGGTAGATTTCAACAATTTGTAGATTTTTCCATTTTAGTAATTTTGTATGCATAACTTTGAGAGTTCTATTTTTTCCCAAAAAAAATCTAAAACTAAGATTGGATGAATTGCCAACTAACATTTGAAATTAGAAACATGGGATTTGAGTTATTAACAAAAACTTTTAAAAAACTAGGAAAAAACACTAAATTGGCATTTTGAGGGCCACGATGAAAGTTTCAAGCCTTAGAAATGTGCCCAAATGGCCACTGATCCATTCAAGATGGGTTGTCGAACTACATGCCACCCCACAAAGAAATCACCTGTAAAGTTTCAGCCAAAACCCACATCCGAGTCAAAAGTTATGACCTTGGGAAGTTCTCGCATCACAAAAAAAATGTTAAAAAAATTTAAAAATCTAGAGGTGCGATGCAGTTGGAAAATGCGATGAAGTTTGGAAATATTGAGACAATATATAGCATTGCAGTTCAATTAAGTGCGACATTCTAAAGAAAATAGAGAGCACAAATGTGGCACAATTTGAGCATGTGGTGTAGTTTGGAGAGCGGCACAATTTGGAAATTTGAAATTTCTAGGCGGGAAAGTGAGTGCGGTGCAGTTTTGAACTAATGCAGTGCTATATGATGTCATGCCTCTCACAAGGGTGTGATATAGTGTTGCAAGACTATTTGCGGCGTAGTTTGGAATTTTGCAAGGTTCGATATAGCGTTGCACCTCTGAAAGTGATGCAATATAGCATCGCATGACTGTGTGTGGCACAATTTTCCTATGTACAGAAAAAATGTTTAAAAAAAACACAGAAATGTTGAAAAATGTGATGAAATCTTTGATATTTGTCTTCTTTCTAGTGCCAAAATGTGAACCCTAGTTTTGTACCTACAACAAAAAAGAACAATGTTAGATCAAATGCAAGTGAAAACAAGGATTTCCCATGAAATCCATTGACAAAGATTAAACTTGGAAAATGAAAAACAAAATCTAAAACACAAGCAAAATCCTAATTAATCGTGCAAACTCTTGATCCCATTGGGAAGTTGGTGCCAATTGGTGTGTCAAAATTAGCCCTTTCCCAACTCCTTTGTAAGCTTTGTGATTATTGATCCACTTTGGTTGAATTCCTGCATAACCTAGCTAAGAAATTGATATAGAGAGATGAAAATGGTTATGCTTGAAGATGGATTTGAGTATAATAAGTTTTTACTCAAATTGTGGATGATAGAATGAGAGGAATAGTCTCTCATTTATAGATTTCAAATTTGAATAATGAACAAGATTTGAGCAATGTGGGAAAAAAGACCAACCAATGAGAGAAGGCCACTTGTTCACATGTGATTGGAGGAGGAATGAGCACATTTTGGTCAATGTGCATGATAAATTCTATGAGATTCAAATTTGAAATTTGAATGTGACATGTTGGAGGGAGAAGGAAATGGAGTTAATGTCACTTGGCTCAATGCACAAGGACATGTAAGAGGAGTGAATTCTTTGTTCGAAGTACCCATCCACTTGCATTTGAATTCAAATTTAAGGGAATATTCCCCTTTTATGCCATGTTGAGAGAAAATAGAGATTTAATAAATGAATTAAATCTGTTTTCATGTGCAAGTTGCTTCTCTAGAATATTTTAGTGATTGAGATTAAATTAATCATTATTTGATCAATTTAATGAGATTAGATGATTTCACAATTTTGACTCAAATTTATGAGTTAATCAAGAATTGTGAAAAAAGATTTAATTAAATAAATGGTTTGATTTATTTAACTAAAGGGGACAATGTTAGATTAAATCAAATAAGGTTTAATCTATTCAATTTAATAAGAGGATTTTAGAGACTTAATTTAAATAAAATGAACTATTTAAATGAATGGGGATAAAGGGTTAATTAAATTAAATTGATTAATTTAATCAGTAGAGGAGAAAAACCTAATTAAATAAATAATGATTTATTTATTTAAGGGATGAAAGGTGTTGATAAGATGAGAGTATGATTCAAGATGAAATGATGTTAGTAATCAGGATCAAGTGCGTTGGATCGAATTGTATATATTTCATGTCTACATTTTGCCCATCTTTGAAGCAATGTACTTATTGCATTGGTTCAAAGAATAATATTTTGTGATCAAAGTTCAATTTTTTTTATTTTTTCGAATCCCCCACTATTGCCCTAGTGAGGAGGATTATGTTGGTATATTGTCCCCTTGAGAAATCGGGCAGAAATGCTAATTTTCTAATCGATATCACGATAAAATGTGAGTGGTTCTATTGATTAGAGGACAAAAGGTAATTCTTTGATGTAGACAATTCTGATGATGTATAGGCAATCATCAGCCATGGGTAGCCTCATGTATAATTTGAAATATCATACCTACTTTAGATAGAAATGTTAGTAAAAATAGAAGAAAAAGAATAATAAGATGGATGGAAGGAGGATTCAACAAGCCTAAATTATGAATGATGATGATGATGATTTTCTTACCAGGAGTTGGGATTTTGAAAGGGCCAATTACTTTATGTTTGATTACATACGTAGGTATGATACATCAAGGTATAAAGAACCAGGATGGCATTCTACCTAATGTGGTGGAATTTGACTAGACAATCAGAAAGGAGTATTGTTGCTCACAATTGACATACATAAACCTTGCTAGGACAAACCTAACAAAGAAAGTATTTGCCAAGTTATTTTACAAGAACATCCAACAAGCACAGTAGGTAAAAAAGATAATGATCACTGCCCCATTCCTTCCTCTCTAAAATTGTTTTGTTTAGGCATCATTGAGAGGTCTTTGGAATGAGCACAAAATAAGATAAGTCAAAAAGTCTAGATGAAGTAAAAATACAAGTTAATGTTATTCATATCGTTAGCTAAGGCTAAACTACTACGAGATACCTAATGCTTATGTCCATCGTGGGAAGGATTCATCCTAGGACATGTTGTGATCAGGGTTTTGATGGGACTGATTGGGTAATAAGCTATTGAAACTTTGAGTTGAGCAACTTGCTTGCTTACTGATCTAGACTTGAGACTTCTGACAATTAGGTGTTTACTTTTGAACCTCCTAGACTTGCTTCTAACTGACTCACCAAAGGATGAAGGTGATGATTGATTTACTAGGAATGATGATTATCGCGAGTGAAAGCGAGATGAGATGAATGCACCATTTTGGGTTTTTCAAATGTTTTGAGGTTATTTTGATTTTTGGATTTTTTCAATGTTTTTGGTATTTTGAGATGTTTTACAAATGTTTTTGGTATTTTCAAGATTCATGAATGTTTTTGGATTTTGTGTCTCGGGGGCCAATCAAGGATGGCCTTTCCTACATTTAAGCTCAAAGATGATGTAGTTCAAATGACAACAGACTTGATTACCGATGAGATAGATGGGAAAATGGATTTCTAGATTGTGATGAACGCATAAAAGACTGAACTAAGGTGTGAAATAGATGGGCAAATGGATTGCAACTGCGATAGATGCCTAAAGGACTGACCTAAATGTGAACTAGATGGTCAAATAGATCACCATTGCCACAGACGCCTAAAGGATTGACCTAAATGTCTTGGGGGATGATCAAAGATCAACCTTGCCTACATTAAAGCTCAGAGACACCATAGTTCAGTCAGTTGACTCTATTTTTTTATTTTTTAGATTTTTTACACGTTATAGATTTTAAATGATTTGGATGTTTTGATTTTTGATTTTCTGATATTTTTTGTGTTTTGCATGATTTTGACGATTTAGATATGGATATATGGTATCAGTGCTCTATTTTGGGATTTTGTTGAAAACCAAGCTAGGATTTGATTAATTAGATTGATGGATTGATAGTTTGACTAAGTGTGTTAAGTCAAATAAAAGTGATAATGCACTCGTAAACTCTAGGAAGTTGTGTTATCCTAGAGTAAACTCATACACGAGAGGGTATTTTGACTAAGTGTGTTAAATCAAAAAAATTGATGATGGATTGGATAATTTGACTAAGTGTGCTAAGTGAAATAAGATGATAATGCACTTATAAACTCTAGAAATTTGTGTTATCATAGATTAAGCTTGTGCAGAAGAGGGTGGTTTGACTAAGTGTGTTAAGTCAAACAAGGTGATAATTGATTGGATTCGATTGATCAAGATTGATGAAGCTTGATTCAGAACAAAATTGTTTTGATGATTTGATGTGATGCTGACGTCCGCATTAGATGTGACTGATATGAATTGTTTGGATTGATGTTCGATGAAAGATAAAGTTGTGATAAGAATTTTTTTTGTCAAAATATGCTATGGGCTAGTGACTTGGATTTTTTGGCTCACAAATTCTTTGACAAATTTGATTTCATGTCTGCCAATGTTTGAATCACCACATAAGTTGGAGGATATATATCAAGATTTATTTTTGAAGCAAGATGCAAATATTTTCCCCCAGTGTCTAGCAATGTATGGAAGGCCACAGGTGGATTCTTAGATAGATGGATGGGTATGGTAAGCATGCAAAGGATGCCAAGGATTATTTTGTGATAACATAAGGTGTTTAGGTAGTGGATGTGGATTTGGATAGTGCTTCATGGCTTAAATAATGTTGGATTGGATAGGATCAATGAAAATGACCCATGTCAAGATGACTACCATAAGTAAGTGTAAAGTGTGCACCAAAATTTTATCAAGATTAAGATAGCTTGTTGTATGGATGGAAATGGATGCAAATGGATTGGTTAAACGTTTTATGGATCAACAAATGATATGGATGAAATGTTGGCTTTATTGTGGATGTGATATGATACTATCACCTGAATGGTGCATGTAGATGCTCAATTCTCTACATATTGCTTGTTTGCTAGGTTTTTATCATGGTACTTGTCCAAAGTGCCACCGATGTGGTTTTAACTAGAGGACAATTTTTCTCTTTACTGTTTTCAATCCCTTTTGATTTATTTTTTTAATATATTTTTTGATTTTTTTGTATTTTTTGAGAGATTTTAAGCTCATGTTGAACCATCTGGTGGTGCTAATGTAGATGCTTATGTCATAATGTGCCATGAATATCCTGTTTGAATAAGTTGCTTTACCAAGATATGTGCACTTGAAATCAACTTTTGAGATTTTTGATCTACTTTACTGACACCAAAGTTAACTTTGTCTTTGTGCACACATCATGATAGAGTGCCTTCTGAATCCTTATGATGAAGGGTTTCTACCAATACATGGTCAATGTGAGAATTGGATATCATGCATGGAGGATTGGATGGTGTGTGTTTAGGAATAAAATATGGATTGGTTGATAGTTTGGAACCTTTGATTCTCCAAACATGGGAAGATGAGCAATGATGGGTCGATATGGAAGTGTGTGTGGAATTAGGACCAACTGTTTGATACACTTTGTATTTCGCTCGAGTAGCATGATTTTTCCTTTGTGGACATCTCTGATGGATACTTTTCCCTTTTTTATTTTTCCCCATAGTTTCTTTGACTAATGGAGTTTCATAGGGATTATCTTTTTTTGTGTTTTTTGGTATCCACATGTATTTGATTTGTCCTTTATGCTTCAATAATTCTTTTTCTTTGATGTCATTCATCATGATTTGACTCCAAGCTCTCTTTTGATTTTGGTCCCAATTCGTGGATGGGGTGATGGTTGGATGAAGATTCATGACATGGATGGTTATAGTATTGGCATTGGTTTCATCATAAGGATTCTTTGTGCTCCCTATGTTGACGTTTATCTAAGATGAAGTTTCCCCCAGTTTTATAGAGGTGTCACTTACATGTTTAGATCCATTAATTGTCAAATAACCAAGACCTTGATGCTTAGGATTGCTAATATTCTACACTGATTCTAGGATACCCTATTCATGTAGGCCTAATCCTCTTCCTTGATAATTCATTTGTTGAAACATTTATTTGCAATAGGATATGATTTACCTTGGAAACAAGGTGCTACTCCTTCTCTTCTCTATGGTGGATTTTCAAAGGTGGCAAATTCTTTATTGATGAGGTGGCTTACCCTAAGAAACATAAGTGATCCAAGTTTACAAGTCATAGGATCCTCTACCTTTGAGATAACCTCCTGATTGATCTCTTTGGATTGATCTTGTGAGATATCATATTTTAAATCTTTTTCAAGAGGTGTTGATGATTCACTATCCTCGTAAAAGTATTCTTCATGATTGATTCTTTATATTCTTTCACCTGATGTTTTTGATTCATGACTTCTGTAGAAGTCTTCTTAATGAACCATTTCTGATATGTCTCTACATTTCTCTATATCTTTACCATGTGTATAAATTTTAAGAGTAAGAGACTCTTGTTCCTTAGTAATGATGTCAAGAGTATGAGACTCTTGTTTTGAATGAAGGTCATCTATGTGTGCATCCAAAGAAAGAATCTTATGGGTAGATGGAAGAGTATGTGTTATATGGACATGATTCTTATTTGCAACATTTTGCATAGATAAGAGAGTGTCCATTATATCATTGTAGTAGCTTGGATATACAAATTATTGAGCTCGAGTGATTTCAGAATTGATTTTGACATGGTTTGGATCAAGTTCTTGACATGGGTCAATTTAAAAGGATCGATTATCTACAAGGTATTCTTGGATATTTTTATTAGGGTGGATTCCTTCACTATCCAACCATGAGGTCAATATATGTCAGTATATCTTGGGAAGAACCATTGCCAAACCTTGGTGATAGATGTTCATAATGCTTTGGAATAAATTATTGATATATTTCCTCTAACTCGTTACATGATGTAGAGACATTGTCAACATGATCATTGGTGGATGTATCTTGGTTTATGTCAATAGTATCAAATAACATCAACAATCCTTGAAATAGATCTATGTAGGAGGGGTCTTGATCATGACTAAAAAATGGATTTTGATGTATGTTGATTTGATCATCAGATGAGGTGGAAACATGTTCAAGGTGTTCATCGATGGATAGATATTGATTATTGGTTTCAACAATTATGGTGGGAGTTTGTTGCAAGATTTTATGAGGGAATGATTCATGCGTGTGTTGTTGAGCCAACAACTCTTGTTGTTGGTCATGTTGTTGTTCCAAAAAAGTTTTTTGTTGGGCTTGTTGTTGTGCTACTTTTTGATACACTTTTTAATGGATTGCTTGCAATAGTGCTTGGAATTGTCCTTACGCTTGTCGAGCTTGGTGTTGGGTTTGAGCTTGAGCCTATGCTTGTTGGGTTGCTTGTGTTGCTTGCAAAACTTATGCCTCTTGTATAGCTCGAGCGACTTGTGCATCTTGTTTGTTTTGAGGTGCCTTTTGGCGGGAAGCTTCTCAAGCATCTTGCAACACAATGGAGAATGAATTTTCCATGTTGTGTTTTGGCAGTAGTGGCAGTGGATTGGGAATTTTTTTGAACGTTGTGATGAGAAGAACGATTGCATTGATTGCCATGGTTTGAGTGGTGAATGGTGTGATTGAGATTCTTGGTCCCTAGGACACTTGAGGAATGATAGATGTGTTAACCATTGGGTTTGCTGGGATGGTTTTCATTTTTTGTTGCTATATCCATGGCACAACTGGAGGATTTGTTATGATGCTTTAGTTTATGATTGGAGTGGTGCTCAGATTCGATTGATTGATGGTTGGTAAAGGGGGGAGGCTCATGCCTTGATTATTTGGTTGATAGATTTGTAAGTTTTGACTTTGATTTAAATCTACCAAAGGAAAGGTGTTCCAAAATTTAGATTGGGAAAGCTCACATTTTTTGTACCATTGAGGTATGTAGGAGATAATGATCCCATGTTTGGATTGTACAAACGCAATTTTTGAAAACTAATTGGAATTGTAAGGCTTAGATAGTTCGGTTGACTTGGATTACTCGTGATGTATGAATCAAGTTTATATTACATGCTCCTCTTGTTTTTTGAGCTTGTTGACCTCTAAGGGGTTTAGGACCAATGATGAGATGAAGGATGAAAGGGGTGAATGATATGGGTGTTTAAAATTTTAGGAATTTTGGATCAATGCTAGACTTTAGGACTTGGTTTGATTTGATTTTGATTGATGATAGTTTGACTAAGTGTGTTAAGTCAAACAAAATGATAATGCACTTGTAAACTCTAGGAAGTTTTGTTATCCTAGAGAAAATGTGTACACAAGATGATAAATTGGCTAGGTGTGTTAAGCCAAACAAGGTGATTTTTGATGATGAACTTGTAAACCCTAGGAATTTGTGTTATCCTAGAGGTAAATTCACTCAAGAGGATTGATAATTTGACTAAGTGTCTTAAGTCAAACAAGATGATGTTGATTTTTCCTAAAAGTCTAGGATAAGTGATGTTTTCAAAGTTCCCAAAAGTTTGTTGATGAAATGGGATTTGATTGATGTTTGAGATGGGTGAAGTGTTTGACTTGATTGTAGATGACCCTAAGAGGACCTGCTTATAAGACCAAGGTAATGAAGAACATTATTTTCCCTAAAAGTGGTTCAAACCAAAAGACCAATGTTTGCATGAAAACCAAATGACTCAAAAGGGACCAAGCACAAGTGTGGTTCAATTGTTTGTTATCTTGCTTAGATTTGATTCTTTTTACCACAAACACTTTCTTGATTATGCTTTTCAAATTGAATGTCCAATGTCCTAATTTTCTTTCATCCCACAAAGTGCATTATGTGGAAATCAAGGAAATCAAGGCAAAGGTTTCCTAGTGTTGACTTTGGTGAAAACAAATGATGATTAAACCTAAGTACTTAGAAACCTCTAAGGATATAATCCCTAGGGAAAGCAAGAGAACTTAGATTCGTCAAAGGACATTTGTTTCCTCAAAGGGTTTGAAATTTCAAAGCTCTTGTGAATGTTTGTTTCTCAATGTTTTAGAACCAAGAAAGGTGTTTTGATTTCAATAACATGCACAACCCTAGGTTGAAAAGACAGTATTTTTTGGGTTCCCACTTGGACAAATCCAACTGCGTATATTTAGTGCGGATGATTATATGCTTGACCATACAGGCTCCCCCTTACAGTGCACTTACTTTTCGGGTCAATGAAGCATCAGTACCTATGAATCTCCCATGGCATAATTTTCATCTCTACAACAGAACCACATGTATAACGTGGGGCAGCTTCAAATGACATGACGTTTTGCACCAACAAAAAGTTAAGGATTTGGCCTTTTCTAAACAAGAGGTTTTAATTCAGGAATTTTGTTCATGGGGGACTATCCATGCAGTGAGAGACCATTGTTGCCCTTCTCATCGGAATAATCCTCATGATTCTTGAACTTTCCTCAAGAATCCACACTTATATATCGGTTGGAATGCGCTTGGCTTTAGCATGTTCCCGGTTGGGTCATTCCCTTGGGTGAGTAATTTTTCCCACAAGGAAAACCCTCTAAGATAAACAATAGTAAGCTATTATATCTCGTAGTTCAATCAAACTTCGTTGAAAAACAAATGGAGAACACTCGCAATATACCGTGCTCACACTAGCTTATTTGGTTCAATTTTAATTCCAAAAAATGAAATCTAGAGGAAATTATTTTATTCAACTTAAGATCACCAAAAGAATTTTTTATTCTCAAGATCGTCGTGAGGCACGAGAGAAGCACATATGCCCTTTTGATGATATTAACTTGAATAAATAAATACAAAATAAAATAGAATTTGGTCATTTTAATCTGACAAATAAAAATGAATTCTTTTTAGAGAACCAAATCAAGTGTGGAAGTTTCCTTAAATTTTTTAAACCTTAAACCAAATCTATTAGATTGTTTTTAAGGTTCTTTTTAAGCCTTTTGTTTGCAAAATTTGAAAGAAAATTTGTATTGTTCTTTTTAGAGCCCAAAAGAAATTTTAATATTTCTAAAAACATAAGGTAAACAAATCATAAGAAAGGATTATAAGTTCTCCCAAAGTGTTTAAAAACACTTGATACAATGAGATGATAAATTCATAAAAAATCCTTGGCCTCCATTTCCTTCCTTCACTTCTGATCAAGAAATTTTCTTTTTTGGCAGATTTTAACAATTTTTAGATTTTAACAATTTTTAGATTTTTCCATTTTTGGCAATTTTGTATGCATAACTTTGAGAGTCCTATTGTTTCCCAAAAAAAATTTAAAACTAAAATATGATGAATTGCCAACTAACATCTGAAATTGGAAACATGGGTAATGAGTTATTAACAAAAACAACTTTTAAAAAACTAGGAAAAAACACTAAATTGGCATTTTGAGGGCCAAGATGAAAGTTTGAAGCCTCGAGAATGTGCCAAAATGGGCACCAACCAATTTAGGTTGGGTTGCAAAACCACATGCCACCTCATATAGAAACCACCTGTAAAATTTCAGCCAACCCACATCCGAGTCAAAAGTTATAACCTTGGGAAGTTTCTACATCACAAAAAAAAATGTTTAAAAAAACCAAAAATCCACAGGTGCGGCATAGTTAGAAAATGTAGCATAGTTTAGAAATACTACAGTGCTATATAGCACCACACTTCAATTGAGTGTGGCACTCTACAGAAAATAGAGAGCGCAAATGTGATGCAATTTGAGCATGCGTCGCAGTTTGGAGAGCGGTGCAGTTTGTAAATTTGAAATTTTTGGGCGGGAAAGCAGGTGCAATGCAATTTGGAATTAATGCAATGCTATATGGTGCTATGCCTTTGAAAGCAATGGGATATAGCATCTCGGGACTATGTGCGGCACAGTTTAGAATTTTGAAAATTTGTAGGCAGGAAAGAAGGTGCGACGCAATTTGGAATCTTGCGCAGTTCAATATAGCATCGCGCCTCTGAAAGCGGTGCAATATAGCATCGTGGGAGTGTGTGTGGTGCAGTTTTCCTATGTACAAAAAAAATGTTAAAAAAAGCATAGAAATGTTGAAAAACGTGATGAAATCCTTGAGATTTGCCCTCCTAGTGTCAAAATGTGAACCCTAGTTTTGTACCTGCATAAACACAACAAACAAGCACAATGTTAGATCAAATGCAAGTGAAAACAAAGATTCCCCATGAAATCCATTTACAAATATTAAACTAGGAAAATGAAGAACAAAATCTAAAAGACAAGTAAAATCCTAATTAATCATGCAAACTCTTGATCCCATTGGGAAGTTGGTGCCAATTGGTTTGTCAAAATTAGCCCTTTCCCAACTCCTTTGTAAGCTTTGTGATTATTGATCCACTTTGGTTGAATTCCTGCATAACCTAGCTAAGAAATTGATATAGAGAGATGAAAATGGTTATGCTTGAAGATGGATTTGAGTATAATAAGTTTTTACTCAAATTGTGGATGATAGAATGAGAGGAATAGTCTCTCATTTATAGATTTCAAATTTGAATAATGAACAAGATTTGAGCAATGTGGGAAAAAAGACCAACCAATGAGAGAAGGCCACTTGTTCACATGTGATTGGAGGAGGAATGAGCACATTTTGGTCAATGTGCATGATAAATTCTATGAGATTCAAATTTGAAATTTGAATGTGACATGTTGGAGGGAGAAGGAAATGGAGTTAATGTCACTTGGCTCAATGCACAAGGACATGTAAGAGGAGTGAATTCTTTGTTCGAAGTACCCATCCACTTGCATTTGAATTCAAATTTAAGGGAATATTCCCCTTTTATGCCATGTTGAGAGAAAATAGAGATTTAATAAATGAATTAAATCTATTTTCATCTGCAAGTTGCATTCTCTAGAGGATTTTAGTGATTGAGATTAAATTTAATCAAGATTTGATCAATTTAATGAGAGATTAGATGATTTGACAATTTTGACTCAAATTTATGAGTTAATCAAGAATTGTGAAGAAAGATTTAATTAAATAAATGATTTGATTTATTTAACTAAAGGGGACAATGTTAGATTAAATCAAATAAGGTTTAATTTATTCAATTTAATAAGAGAAATTTAGAGACTTAATTTAAATAAAATGAATTATTTAAGTGAACAGGTATAGAGGGTTAATTAAATTAAATTGATTAATTTAATCAGTAGAGGAGAAAGACCTAATTAAATAAATAATGATTTATTTAATTAAGGAATGAAATGTGTTGATAAGCTGAGAGTATGATTCAAGATGAAACAATGTTAGTAATCAAGATCAAGTGCGTTGAATCAAATTGTATATTTTTCATGTCTACACTAAGAACTCAAATTGTGACATTTTTGGGGATGTCTAGGAGAGATCCAATAGTTTCCATGGCATCGAATACTTTATTTTGTGTCCTTGGAATTTTTTCAAAAGAAATCATACTAAAATATTTCATGAAGCTATCAACCATTCACTTGTAAGGAAATTCATTTTTTGTCTCATAATCATCGTTCACTTGGTTGATAACCAATTGAGAGTCTCTAAAGACTAACAGTGTTTGAATTTTCCATTTAATTACCATTTTGAGTCATGTGACTAGTGCTTCGTATTCTACAATGTTATTAGTACAAGGGAAGGTAATCTAGAATACCTTAGGAATTGAATCTCATTGTGGTGTGATGAACAAGATACCAACTCTTGAGCCATGACCCATCAAAATACACTTTCCATGGTGATGTAGGCTTTGCATGAAAGATAGACTCGTCGAGAAAATTAGTTATTAGTGGATGAGTGCCTTGGATGGGTGCATCTACAAGTTGATCCGCTATTACCTACCCTTTTATTTACTTGCACTCAACATATTGTATGTCATACTCACTCAAAATCATGACCCACATTTCTAACCGACCTGTTAATGCTGCCCAGCTTAGGAGACACTTTAGTGGATCAATCTTATCTACTAGGTGCATATGGTGATTCAACATGTTTTGTCTGAGTTTTTGTGCTGCAAAGACAACTGTCAAATAGGCACGTTTTGTAGATGTATAATTAAGTTCATATCCGACCAATGGGTGACTGATGTAGTATACGACCCTTTCCTTTTCTTCATAAACATTTTGTGCCAATAATTTCCCCAATGCATTGGAACTCGCAGAGACATACATGATCAACGACTTTCCTTCAATTGGAGGCATTAAAAAAGGTGGTGTCAATAGATATTCTTTGATTTGTTCAAAATTTGTTTGACATTTGTTTGTCCATACAAAGGGGATACTTTTGCACAATAGGTATTGAAATGGTTGACACTTTTCTGCCAACTATGTCATGAAGCATCAGATGGACTATAGTCTACCCTGAAGTGTTCTCAACTTGTTGATTTCTATTGGGGAAGGCATGTCTTGAATTTCTTTGACTTTAGTAGGATCCAATTCTTTGCCTCTCTATGACACTATATAGCCCAACGGCTTGTCTGAAGTAACTCCAAAGACACATTTTTTGGGTTCAAACGAACCTTGTAATCTTCTAGTCATCTTAAAATTTTGTCTTGAATCCTAAGATGATCTTTCCATGTCAAATATTTTTCCAAAATTTCATCCACATAATCTTCCATTAGGATATGCATCATGTCATGAAGTATTGTTTTCACGACTCTTTGGTATGTGGCGTCTGCGTTCTTTAAGTCAAAACACATGACATTCCAACAGTATGTTCCCCATGGGCATGTGAATTTTGTTTTGTGTTGATCCTTAGGTACAATGCAGATTTGGTTATAGCCTGAGAAACCATCCATGAGAGACAACATCTCATACCCTGTTGTGAGATCAACAATCATGTTTATATTCGGCAATGGAAAATCATCTTTTGGACAAGCCTTATTTAAATCTCTAAAATATGTATAGATGCAGATTTGTCCATTTGGATTTGTGATAGGGAAAATGTTGGATATCCATTCAACATAGTCTATTGATCTTATGAATCCATCATATAGTAACTTCTTTAGTTCATCTATTACAAGTAGTGCAATCTATGGATGCATTTTCCACAATTTTTGTTTGACTGGTTTGATACCTGAAATTAAAGGAAGATGATGTAATACCAATTCTAGATCTAGGCTTGGCATGTCAGCATATGACCATGCAAAGTTAACTTTCCTTTCTGTGAAGAATTCTTGGAATTCAGGTTTTTCTTCTTCTGACAATGATGCGGCCAAGAGAACCATTTTGGGATTATGCGGTGTATCTATGTTAACTTCTATGGTGTCTTCAATAAGCATTGCCAATTTTTCCTATTTTATGGGAAGAAAGTCTAATCCTCCATCCTTAGGCGCCTCAGAGAGGTTTTCACCTTTGGATATGTCCTTTATTTTTACTATTGTATTGTCAGAAGGCGCCTTGCGGTTTTCACCTAAAGAATTTTCTTTTTTTATTTTATTCTTTGTATTTTTGCAACTAGAGGATTGCACAGTCTCCCTGAAGTAAGCTACATAATCTAGGTCAATAGAAAATAATTTTTTTTATCACCCCATGGTATGCCCTCTCAGAGTCCCATGAATTCTCTAATGGCCTCATCATTCTGAAAAATATCCATAGTAGGTGGCTCTTGTTGGTCCCAGTCAATGATTTGTGAGTGAACAAGGTAAATCCCATCATCAGTGTTGGTAAAGGATGGGGAAGATGAAAAAATCATGGAAATTCAAGCCTCAAGTGTGAAGTCAAAGTTGTCAATTTCAACTTCCATGTTAGATTTAGATGAGTTGTATTCATAGTCATAATAGGGGATAAAATTATTAGCATCATGACTAGTGGTTGGTAGTTCAGAGGCATGGATAGTAGGTTCTAGCATGCTAGGCTCATGGGTGGGCTTGGGAATGGGGCGAGATGATTCAGATGTTGCCAACGACAATTTATGTTCTTCTAGATGCCAAGGAGTGCTTACCCATTCCTTATTTTTAGAATGACGGTCAATAGGATCAATGTTGTATTCTTGTCAGAACCTTTCTTCAAAAGGGAGTTGGCCAAGTTCTAGGAATAGTTCGTCAATATCATATTTACTCAAGGTTTTCTTAGATCCCTATTCCCATTCATTAGAATCAATTTTGGTAAGGGATTCTTCACTTGTCTTGACACTTTTTGGAGTTGTTACGTCCTCACTTGAAATTTCATAGGTACATCGATCGTCAGTTTTGAGCTAGTCAAACCCTAGCCCTATGTACCTTGGTCTTGCATAAATAATGACAGGTTCTCTCCTTCCATTGCTGGATTTTCCAAGGCCACTTATTGCATCAAAACCCAATGCCTTGCATATGTCATAGCCTTTTCCATAGATATGCACTGGTAGTGGAGGTAGTCCTTCTGGGCCCTTGTAGATCTAGTCAACAATATCAATAATGGCTTCATCACTCATGTCTCCCCATAGTGTGAATACTCTTTTCGGTGGAACCTTGAAATTTTTTTTTGGCTTGACTGCAAAGCAAGGTCAACCATAGAATTTAGGTGGCTTAGGTATTGTGGTGATACAGTAAGACTTATTCAATTTGAATTCTCCATAGCCAAGGTTTTGGATCTAAAGGTCATTACTTAGTATCGAGGCCAAGGAGGATGGTGTGGTAGAAGTTGATGCAATGGATATGGATGAGTTGGTGAGTGCAGACGAGTCAATTTATTTTGAAGAGGTGGAAGCTGAAGGTTCTCGATTGATAGGTACTTGGTGCTCAGTTGTGGATCTCAGATTGGCATGGTATTGAAATGGATTAGGATCTCTTGGAATAGTAATTTTGGTACCATCAAAATGGAATTTTAGGCATTGGTGGTATGTGGAAGGAATGGCCTTTAAGGCATGAATCCATTGGCAACTAAATAATATATTGTAATGTATATCATGATCCAGGACTTGGCATGTTGTGTTTATGATAACTGGTCCCACATGAATTAGAATAGTGATGATGCCTTTAGAAGCGTGTTCCTTATAATCATATGCTTTTATTATAATTCTCTTGGTAGAATCCACAGATGCATCAAATAATCCTAGAGCTTTAACCAATTTTAAAGAGCAGATGTTCAATCCTACTCCACCATCTACTAGAACTCATCTAACCTTGTAATTATGGACAAAAGCCTCGATGTGGAGGGCATCATTATGAGATTGTTTGGGCGAGGAATAGTCAATGTCTAGAAAAGTAATGTGTTGAGGAAAATTCAAATATATGACCATAGTTTCAAAATGGTTGGCATCAATGTTGTTTGGGACAAAATATTCTTATAGGAATTTATCCAAGATGGTCTTATGCATGGGTGAGATGCAGAGCAATTCAAGAATGGAGATTTGAGATGGTTTTTTTTTCAATTGCTCGGTAAGGTTAAACTCTAGATTTGGTTTTGGTTGCTTGACAGATGGACTAGGTATGGTAATATTTTGTTGATGAGCATAGATACCTAGGATGGTGACCTTTCCTTTGCATGTAGTGGCATTGCATTTCGGAGCCTTTTTAATAGTAATGGTATTGAAACATTTATCTTCATCAGCAGCGCGAAGATTATTAATCGTAGTTCCACCAGAATAGTTAAAAGCAATGCAAATGTAATTGTATTGATTATTGTTATTCTTTGTGCGAGACAAGGAGGGGTTACCAGAACCATGATCCTGCAGTAGGTTCTTATGGATTATCTGATCTAAATTAGACACAAATGGTTGACCTCCTAACTCAATGGTATGGTTTTCAATAAGGTCTTGTAGAAGATTCCGTAACTAATGATAAGAGGAAGTTGTATTCCCTTTGATATGGTGGTAATCACAAAATGCATTATCATCCCACTATGATGGCATGAATTGACCAAGGTCATACGGTTTAGGTTCTTCCAAAGTTATGACACCATTTTGGATAAGTTTCTTTCAGAAAATTTCAATGGGTTCACCCAAAGGGGTGTATGTGCATTTTTTAAATTGTCATGGTTGGCATGGCTACCTTTGATTAGACTGAGAAAGATTGTGTTGGATGACATTGGTAGTTCGTTCCAATGTAGTTACAGGTGTATTTTTATTTTTAACTCCTTTAATAGTGAGTACATGGCCTGTTGCATTGACCACGCCGTCATTCATGATGTGTTTATTCTTAACCCAGTAATTGGTTTTGTCATTGGAAGAACTTGGGTTAGTGTTTGTGATGGTGTTTATGTATTTTCCACCATATTTCAATTTGCCTTTGGCAATCAAGGATTTTTCAAGTTGAACACCTTTTTCAACAAGGTCAAACAAAGGTGGTACAACAATGGACTTGTAAGCCATATCTTAGTGGTCCCAGGAGATTTTGTACAAACATGGTGACTTTCTCCTTTTTAGGTATTTCTACCACACATTGGCTTGCTAAGGTTCTCCATCTTTCAAAGAATGGGATAAAAGTCTCTCCTACATCCTCTTGGGAAAGTCTGCATAAGGAGGCAATGTCAATATCCATGTCAATGTTATAGGTGTAGTTTTCAACAAACTTGTTTGCCAATTCATCCAATCTTTTGATCCCTTTACGCAATTGTGAGAACCATTCCAGTGCATGGCCTACGAGACTTCCAGAAAAGAGTCTCATGAGATAGGTTTGTTCATTCACAGTGTCCATAAAACTTGTAGTGAATTATCCTATATGTTCAATTGGATTTGTCTTGCCTTTTTATTTAGGGAAATGTGGCACCACATATCCATGAGGAAATGGTGGCATATACAAGGTTGTGTCAAATCGATATGGACATAAGTCATAGGATATGTAGGAATTTTTGTTTGACTGTTGCAAGGTCTCCATTTGTTTTTTAAGAGCAGCAAGTTTGAGTGTGAGTGCCTCCACAATTGGGTTGGTTGTAGAATCACACATGTTGGTGACATGTATGGATTAAGTGCCCACCTATTGTGATGAAATATGTTGGTTTGGAATTATTTTTTGGTGGGTAAATTGGGTGTTCTAATTTGATGGTTGTTGGAAATGAATATTTGATGAGGGATGTGTTTTTGTGTATGAACTTGAGAAGCATAAGTGGGGATATGGGATCCTACCATGTTGGATTGAATTTGGGGGCCTTGCTGGTTTTGAGCATGTCGATGCCCAAATGGAGTGGAAAATTGGGTGCCTTGAGTGCCTTGCCCAAATAGATAATTATGGCCTTGAGGAATGTTGGTATTTTTCCTCAAAGGAATGTTTGTATTACCCTGTGAGGAATTTGGGGCACTAGGTTGGGTACCTTGAATGAAAAATCTTTGTTTATTCCTCCCAAAAGGGTTTGATGAGTTTGTTGACATTGCATTAGAGGAAACTAATAAGAGATTGAATGATGTACCCATGGAGGTAGATAATGTCCCAAAGAGGTTTGAAGTGTTGGCACCCATTGTTCATCCAAAATTTTGTGAAGAAAACGTGGATGTTTGTGGGGGGATGGATTGTGATGTGGTGTTGATTTGGGTAGATGATTCCCCAATATATGTTGTGTTGATCATGGTGGATGCATTGGTTGTGGTGGTATTATGACCAAGGGAGGTGGAATTAATGGTGTTAATGACATTTTGTGAAGTGGCTCCCATGGAAGTATTGTGTGATTGGGGATCAGGAGATGTTTCTCTAATAGTGTTGAGGCCAAATCCTTTCGGTAACCTAGCCCCTTGGTCAAGCAACATGGCTAGATATATGGATGAGTCATTTAAAATGAATTCTTCCACAAAAGAGGCCACTTCTAGGTTTTTTGAAGCAGCTTGTATGTATTCTTCAAAGATTTTCCCATTTTGGTCTCTGTAGACAAAGTGTTCAAAAGGATTGTGTGAAGAGGATGGCATGGTCATCTCACTAAAAGGATTACTAAACAAACTCCCCATGTTGGTATTTGTATTCATGTCATTCATGTCATTGGGGAAATTGTTGGTATTGACATTCGTGTCATTTGAAAAGTTGTAAAAGTTGGTGTCTTGACCAAGAGAACCCATGAGTCTTATTTTTCTCTTTAATCTAGTTTCAACCATAATGCTATACAATGATGGTGAGCGATAATGCAAATGAGACTAAAAGGAAACTAAAGGTATGTAAATGCAAAGGATACTAATGCAAATGGGGTGAGACTAAAAATGATAATACTAATGGTATGCAAATGTAAAAGATATTAATGCAAATGGGATGAGACTAAAAATGAGAAGACTAATGGTATGAAAATTCAAAGGATTCTAAGATGCACTTACTATTGGTAAATCTAAGGAGATATACAATTAACCATAATTATTTTTGGCAATGCTTCAGTTTTGGGAATGTCAATGGACTTGTAAAAAGGACTAAGTAGGACAAAGTGAAATATCCACACTAGACTAATGAGTGGGGAATGGTTCACAAAAGGTGATGACTAATGAAAAATGGTTGATCAAGTCCAATGATAACCTACTCTTGAATGAAAAGTTTTGACAAAGTATGGTAAGGAATCTACTCCTAGAATCTACAAAAATGAGTGTCTAGAATGATGGGAAAGCCTAATAATGCAATGGAAATTTATGATGACCTAAGAATGCTACCTATAATGGAAAATGAGAGAAGTTGAGAAACTCAATATCTAGTTTGAGAGAAATAGTAGAGGAAAACATTTTGGAATCTTGTATGGAAAAGAATTGAATCTTAGTTTTTGATAATGGAATGAAATTTTGGGTCATTGGAAAATACATTGCGATAGACCATATGCATCTCAAGAAAGGAGATTGTAGTGATAAATCAAGCAGATGTGTTTCAGAATGGCGATTGCAGAATTTTATTAAGCAATTGTGGCGAAAGATAGTCAATTGCGGTGTTTTAAGTTTCAGATGCATTGCAATAGAGCGAGTGAAACTCAGAATGTAGCAATTATGGTTTGAAATATCAAATGCATCATAGAAAGTGATTTGACAAAATTTCAAGCAGATTGCAAGGAATTTGATTTTAGTTTGATAGGTTTATTTTAGACTTTTAGGTTGATGTTCATTTGTTCATGTTGTCTGAATACACTTGGCAAACATATGATGTAATATGAAAGTGAAAAAAAAACCACATAGAAAATATTTACAAATCCCTATGGCTGCAAAGGCAGTATTCTTTTGGATCCCACACAGATTTTACTCCAGCCACATATTCCTAGTGGATGAATCCATAAGCTTGGTCCCACGGGCTCCCCCTTACAGTGCACTCACTTCTCAAGTAAACCAAGCTTCCAACCTCCATGAATCTCCCATGGTAGGCTGATCATCTCTATTAAAAACTATGCAAGTTTGGGTGCCTTGGCAACGACAGTTGCTCCACCAAAGAATAGAAGGTTTTTGGTTACACTAAAATAAGGGTTTTAATTCGGGCACCTTTTTAAGTAGCCATACATGGGGCACAAGATTAAGCTCCATTAAGGAGGCACTCCAACTTGAAGAGGTTAAGCTCTACATGGTTTTGGGGAGTACTACTTGGTCCGTATGACATATCTACACTCGTAATCCTAGGCTTTCTCCTAGGATTCACATTTGTATACTAGTCGGGAGTAGCTCGGCTAAAGATCTTTGTTTCCAGTTTGAGTCGCTTTGGGGTGAGTACTTTTTCCCACCAAAGTAGACCTAGTTTCTAAAGTTAACAAAAGCGAGAAAACATATTTGTAGTTCAATCAATCTTCATTGAAAAACAAAGAGAGAGCACACCAATATGTTTGACTCACACTTGTATGGTTGTTCTTTTTAAACCCAAATGGAAAAGTCTGAAGGTGTGATAAAGTAACTAAATCACAATACACATAAAAAATGCATTCATTTTAACCATTTGTAGTGTTATCAAGCAGGGAGTTCATTTTAACCATCTGTAGTGTGAGCTAACTAACAATTCATTTTAAACCCATGAAAAGCGTGATTGTTATTTTTAAACCAATGCAATTGTGTGATTGTTAATTTTACCTATGATTGGAAAACATGATTAACTAAATTATGGAAAAATAACAAGCAATAACAATGGGTTGGATTCCATCTTGAAACATTCTGCCACATATATAATAGTATAAAAAATATTTAATCTAGAAAAAGAAAAAATAGAAATCTAAAAGACAAAACAAAAAAATCCCTTTTACTAGTCATTTTTGTTGCAGTAGAGCGAATGCGTCGTTCGGAATTGTAGATGCGGCCCTGTATGTTGAATGTGGTCTAGTTACTGTTGATTGTGGCTTATTATCTATTGGATGTGGCTCGGTTTGGCAATTGCATTGCTAGAAATGGAAAGTGTGTCGCAATAGAGCAGTTGCATCGCTTGAGATGGAAAATTTGGCAAAGCAGAGCAATTGTGTCATAGGAACTGTCGAATGTGTCATTTTGTACTTGCAGTTGCAAAAATGATAAAAAAATTGTACAACAACCTACAAAAAATGTGTTAAAAGCATTGAGTTCACCAATGTAACTATGGATTTTCCTGCAAGATAAAAAGGTTAGCAAACCACACATGTGAATACATCAATCCATAATAAACAATTAAAAGAAAATGAATAAACAAAGGAATGCATGAAACGAGCTCACCCAAGTCCTTCATCCTACATGGCTGACTTTCATTGACCCTTCTCAACTTGCTGCAATAATTAAATAAATTAATAAATCTATTTAATTATAAGAAGAATTAAGAATTAGTGACATATTTATTTAATAATTAGGAAGACATAAATGGAAAAGATTAATTAAATAAATTGATAAATTTATTTAATTACAAGAAGACTTTAGATAGTTAGTGATGCATTAAATAAATAAAATCTATTTATTTAATAATAATGAAGAATAAAAAGACATGAATTAATTAAATAATTATGAATTATTTAATTAATAGTCAAAGGTAGGCCACAAACATAATTAAAATGTTATAATTATGCTAGGAAGAAAGTGGTAAAATAGAGTTTGCAGGCCTAGGTCATTTTCACGTGTCTACATTTTGCCCGTCTTTGTCATAATGCAGTTTACCACGTTATGGCAAAGAAAAAAAAGTCAAGAATATGCCCTAGCGAAGGTATAGAGTGCCTATGCCCCCTCAGGATTTTTTTTGAATTTTGGCCTGGGGACAGAAAAATTTGGAAAGTGTCCCAACTAGTTAATTTGATGACCAAAAAAACAATAGTGCGATCAGTTTAAAAAATGGAGGACGTTAAGCTAGTGAAAATGCCAGTCAAAGGTGGTCAAATGAGCCTCCAATACAAACCCATCAGGTCAAACCCTAATTATCAACCTATAAATAAGTTGAAAAAGCCTAACCAAGAGTCATTTTCACATTTACTATTCAAAAATTTGGAGATGAGAGCATGAGGAGAAGATGGTGATTCCCATGACAGGCCACCGTGGCTACTATGTGTGGGCATTGCAATGACCTGAGGGCGCAGAGGCACTGGTAAGTACCCTATCCGACTTTCTTTTTTTTTAATTTTTGTGCATTTAATAGGATTTAGGAGGGGAGATGAATGCATTGCGATGCAAACACTATCGCGTGAACCAAAAATGCCTTCATGTTCGACCCATTTGATTTCATCAAGATGCAAGTGAAATGGGTGGGCAAGTTTAGGTTTAAAAACGTGCAAGTGATAGGGCAAACGACGCAAGTGTCAAAATGCAATGCATGCGAGATGATGACTGGCTATCAGATGCGGCTCGGTTTGGCAGTTGTGTCGCTAGAAATGAAAAGTGTATCACGACAGAGTAGTTGTGTCACTTGAGATGGTAGATGTGGTGCAACAGAGCGATTGTGTGGTAGGAACTGTTGAATGCATCATTTCGTACCTGTACCTGCAAAAATGACAAAAAAATTGTACAACCTACAAAAAATTTGTTAAAAGCGTCAGGTTCACAAATGTAACTATGCATTTTTCTACAAGATAAAAAGGTTAGTAAAACACACATGTGAATAGATCAATCCATAATAAACAATAAAAAGAAAAGGAATGAACAAAGGAATGCATGAAACGAGCTCACCCAAGTCCTTCATCCTCCATGGTTGACTTCCATTGCACCTTCTCAAATTTCTGCGGTAATTAAATAAACTAATAAATCTATTTAATTATAAGAAGAATTAAGAATTAGTGACATATTAAATAAATAAACAAGACATATTTATTTAATAATTAGGAAGACATAAATGAAAAAGATTAATTAACTAAACTGAGAAATTTATTTAGTTACAATGCATTAAATAAATAAATTAAATCTATTTATTTAATAATCATGAAGAATAAAAAGATATGAATTAATTAAATAATTACAAATTATTTAATTAATAGTCAAAGGTGGGCCACAAACATAATTAAAATTTCATAATTATGCTAGGACGAAAGTGGTAAAATAAAGCTTGCAGGCCTAGGTCATTTTTATGTTTCTATAGCTTGCAACTACAATTGCATCACATGCCTAAGCTAATGCAATGCCAGGGTCAATTGTAGTCAACCACTTGTCATTTGCATCACTTATTTGCACATGTGTCACTATTTTCACACTTGCGTCTTTAAACATTAGTTGCATTGCACTAATTCAAATGCATCTCAAAAAAAACTTCCCCTATAGACCTAAGCAACTACATCATGATGTGATGAATGTAGCGAGTTGCATCATCTACATCATTTATGCACACAATTGCATCACATGTTGTGTGATGCAATTCCCTACTAATTTTTTCCCTAGCTAAAAATTCATGCAAAATAAAAAATGAAAAAGCGGGTTTGTAGTACTTAGCGCAGTAGGAACTCCCTCAAGACGATGGAACATGAAAATGTAGTATACTTTGTGTGTACTGTTTGGAACTGGTGACATCTCCTTAGCCTTCACTCAGAGCTCCTAAGTTTTCTAAATTTGGAATGCACAAATGACTTATTTTCTTAATCCATCTCCTATTTATAGCTTGAAAAGTAGGGTTTGCACTTGGCTTGTGTACTGGACACACTCTTGGACAACTTTGAACCTAAATTTGACCCCCCTTAATGACCTCAAAAATCAATTTTGTCTTCACTATTGAACTCATGGCGATCAAATTATCTTATCGGGGTAATTTAAATTTATTTATTTTTTTGAAAATTTGTCAAATTTTCTCGAGGGAGCATACCTTTACCCTACTTTCACTTGAGCATCTTCTGACTGAATTTCTTTGACACAACGTGATGAACTACATTATTTCAAAGAGAGGAAAATGTGGACACTGAAAAATTTCCTAGTCTGCGAGCATCATTTTTCTTGGTCTTTGTCTCCACATAATTAAAAAAATTTAATTATTTAATTAATTCATCTCGCAACCTTTATTCTACCTCGATCAATTAAATAAATTTAATTATGTCACTAATATCTATGTCTTCAATAATTATATAAATTACCATTTATTTAATTACTTGCCTATCATCACTCATCTATAGTTAAATAATTATTATTAATTATTTCCCTATTCATTAATCTTTTAATTCTTCTATGGTTAAATAATTGTCAAAATTATTTAACTATATCTCAACACTTCTCCCTTATTAAATAATTAATTTAAATTAATTATTTAATCCCCTTTTTCTATTTCCTCCTATTTAATGAAAATGCTTGCATAAATCATTTTAATTAAATGCCCACTTGCCTTTTCCTCAAAATAAATAATTTGGAAAAATTATTTATTCACCACTTGTTCAGAGATTCCTTCTCGTTTATTAATTGATTTCAATTTTTAATTCCTCCATTTTCTTCCTCCACTATCTCATATCCAAATCTCAATCATCGATCGTCTTTGGGCTCTTTCTAATCTTGACCATCTATTTTGTAACCTCCACTTCTCTGTGCTACATGTCTTCTTGTCCATCAATCTTGGAATCATTCTAGAAGCTCAATCTTGACCATCCATTTGAATGGTTGTCTATAAAAGAAGCCTTCCTCCTCCATTTTTGATTTAACAACCACTTATCTTTGGCTTTTATGCTCACTATTTGCAAGTATTTGCACTTGTTTAATTCGATCTGAGGACATATTTGCAAAGAAATATTTAGGAGAGATAAGAGAAGTTAATCAACTTCAAACATGGGGAGTTCT
Organism: Sequoiadendron giganteum; assembly: GCA_007115665.2. NCBI lineage: Eukaryota > Viridiplantae > Streptophyta > Pinopsida > Cupressales > Cupressaceae > Sequoiadendron > Sequoiadendron giganteum. Next base: position 536,656,566 of record CM021108.1, read on the forward strand.
TGTACTTTAATGTTTTCATTTTCCTCATTCATGTTTGTTTTCTCTTGTTTAGATTGGGTTACTAACTTAGGAGTGTTGTGGTTGTCACTAGAATCTAGGCTGATTGATTTTTACCCATCTTACACTATGAATGATGGTCCCTTAGGACAATCAAGAGTTCTACTAAATAATATTAGCAAAGGTACTACCTCATTCACATTTTAAATAGGTTGTAAAATTAAAATAATATCAAGATATAAATTATTCTATAATTAATCACAAAAAGTGAAATCCATACAAAAATGGTTAGACATGTAAAAATATGCATACCATCAAGTCTAGGACAAATTGAATTGTAGAAGTAGTACCATGATGAGATTAGCTTAGCTCCTCTTGTTGGTGTAACTAGGTTTTTTAGATAACTAGTTCATTGGTGGGTCCTATTTATATGTTAATTTTACTTAGGTCCTAGGGTTCATCTTTCTAGAAGGTTGTTAGTTTTCACAAGATCTTATCTTATCTTTTAACATTTAATGATTGTGTCCTGGGTCATTTAATATTAGTTTTCTAATGACATAAGATTAACCCACTTGTCATGATCTTGTATAATCCTATGTCTCACCTTGGCTATATAACCAAGTGGTCTCACATGTAAATAAAAGTTTGCATAATCATAATCTATCATTTGCATCATTTGATATAATAACATTATTCACTCTATATGATCTCTCTTGTGCTTGCATGAAGTTCCCAGATCTTGGGCGGCTATAATATTCAACCAAATCTCGCATGGTGTACAGTATTCTATACCCAATCTTACATGGTACCAAACCTTGTGAGATTGATTCTTGTTAGTCTTTATTGAAATATCTAGGTTGTAAATATTGGTGGATTTTGAAATGTTGAGTATGATCTTCTCTTGCATCGAATGATGACCTAGAGAATTAAGAAGGATTGAAAAAAAATACAAAATTTGGGGGTTTCTTCTTTGTGGCTTTGTATTGCAAGTCAAAATCAAAGCTTCTGGTATAGATATGAGCCCACAATTGAGTTTAGAAGGATCAATAATTTTAGTTTTTTCTTCTCTTTCATCCAAATTGGACATCTCAAGTGAGATCTATGAGGGTTTGAAGTTTAAGTGGTTGCTAGATCCAAGAGGTAGCTGCAATTTTGGAGCACTTTGGGTCAAAATAGACCCTACCATTGCATCTAGGAGGCCCAAAAACCTCAACATTGACTATCAAATTGCCAGAATTCAAGCACTTTGCTCTAAGCCTCAAAGAAAAATTTCACCCTCCTTGGCCATATGGTTGACCATATAGTCATATGGTCATACGAAAAATAATTGCATAGGTACAATCACTCTTGGTAGAGAAAATATTATGATTGGTCAAAAATAAAAATTAGTTTTTTTGTGTTAATTTTTTCTTCTAAATCAAATTTAAAAAAATAAAAAATTTGTATGTCTACCCTATTGATGCAAGGTAGTACAAAGTACCATAGGGATACCTCTAGCTACCATGTGGTGTCCTCCCACATGACTACATAGACTAGCTATTCATCAAAACTTTCTCGACATTTTAAGAAAGAATATTTGGCTAAGAAAATGCATATTTGTCACTTGCATTGATTGAAGAATGTTCAAAGGAATATTTTGTTTGGAGGACTATTCTAGCAAAAAAGAGAATATTCCACCTACTAATGTTAGCACTACATCAGTAGATGCCTAATTTTTTCCCCATCTCTAATGCAATTTTTTATTTTGAGTCCAACTTCCCAAGCTCATAACTTAGTTATCTAACCTCCTTCTTGTGAGATTTTTTTTATTTGGGGTAGAATTTTGTGCTTTTCTAGAAATCAAAATTCCTCATAGGTGTTACTAAGTCATTCACATTTTGGAAACTTCTGGGGCTTCATTCTCACTCCTACGGTAACATTTTTGGGAGCATTTTTGTTAAAATTCATAATTTTTTGTGTACTTTGTAGTGATGTGCTTAGAATGATCCATTATATGTAATAATTTTACTTTGATCTTGTGGAAAAATTTGGATTCTGTAACAACTAAGATCAAGTCCACTTCACTATTTTTCGCAAGTGGCACCTATAATTGCACCAAGTATAAAGTTATAGGTCATATATTGTTGGAATGATTATATATTGATTAATTTAAGGGGAGGTAATCTTGCAGTGGTTTATTGATTTATTTTGATAGTTGTGTGGTATTGCAATGGGAGAATCTCAAATTTAACTCCTAACTCCATATAATTATGCTCCATGAAGAAAATAAGTATGAAATTATCTCATGGGGAAAGGTTGTCTAGGCCATCTAAGATAAACTATTCTTTAATCTATTGATGCTAAAGAATTGGGTAAATAGGATAAATTTATCATGAGAAAAAACTTGAATGTATATGTTCATTAGTCTCTTTTGATTTACAATTTCATATTGAGTCATGTAAAACACCTAAAAGAAGCTTGGGAGAATTTTGAGAAATTATATGATAAAATTGATAAGGATAGGGAACATCAGATTGATAATGATTTGATGAATCTTGATCCTAAATTTTTTTACCATATCCAAGAATACATCTCCAAGATTAAGAAACTAATAACACAGTGAAAAAACTGCAATATTGATTCGAAATGTGTTATCCAAGCTTGGTCCTGAGTATTCAATGTTTTTTCTAGCTTTCATACTCATCGGATTTCTATGAGAGAATCATATGTTGATCCTAAGTTTGATGACTTTGAAAATATCCTAATCCAAGAATAAGTGAAGTTAATTCATATGGCTCTAATCAAGTATTCTAAGTCACAAAGCATTATTCGATTGTGAGCCTAATGTACACAAATAATTAGTGAATATTGATAAGAAGAAAAAGAATAAACTACATAAAGAATTTGAATCCTCTCCCTTCTCAAGGGAATCATCTAAGAAGTAAGAAGGAGAAGCATATGAGTGCACATTCCAAGAAAACAAGGCATGCTAAACATCATTGTTTTTCAAAATAACTTGATGAGTTGAATCATCTTCTTAAGAAGAACCAAATCAAATTTCTATCAACGTCAAAGGGTTCATCTTATTATTCATTATCAAATTACAATAGACATAAGGGGAAAGCACTTATTTTAGTTTTAGATTCTAAGTCAAAGAGGTGGATACACAATTTAGGAGCCTCATATCACATGGCTTCATCTGAGATTATGTTTTCTTTAATTGAGTTGTATTCATCACCATACATCCTGATGGCTAACAACACATATATGCATATTTTTGGGAAGGGATCCATTAACATAGGTGATGGAGCATTTAATGATTTTTGTGTGTTCCTTCATTGTCAACCAATATCATTTATATCTATTAGATAACACATGGTGGAGTAGGAAAGAGTGTTAATTTCACACTATATTTTTTCATAATTTAGGATTTGTATAGTAGAGATATAGTTGTAGTTGAGGAGGTTGACCATCAATATCAAGTCTACACCTTCTCACATTTTTCTCCCATTTTTCATTCAATGGATGTTCACATTCAAGAATATAGTGTGGAAATTTTTTAGGAGATTCAGTATGTTCATTCCAATCTTGGTATTGTGTCATCCACCGAGGTTCTAAAGATTTGTGATAATATTCCATCTCCTTAATCTATTATTGCTTCTGATGATTCTTGTGTTGCCACATTTTTGGCTCTATGTGATTCAGTGTAGCAATACATAAATTGTTTTCCAACTACATCTACATGGGATGAGTACTTGATAAACATCAGGTTTATTTTTAGAGTCCCACATTTCACATCTGGGAGAAACCATTGATTGCATTCATCTTTCCTTTGTTGAATATTGTCCTTCTTTAGTTGTTGTGAGGGAACAATCTAACCCTCTCATTCATTCTCTACATGATCATTCCTCACATTTGACATGAGTATGGATAATTTTGAGTAGCATTTGGAGGAGGCTTATTTTTCTTCAAAGGACGTCTCTTTGTCTTTTACTTGTGTTCTACAATCATTTCTAAGATATTTGGATTGTCATATTTTGTAGTGTGGCCTATAATTCTTGATTGATTGTGAAATTTTTTGGCATCAACCTGGAGACACTTGAGCATACTTTAGATACATCACACAATACTTCTTCCCTAATATTATTTTTATTAATGGTAAGAAATCTTGCATACCATCTTGGTTTTTTTTTCTTCCTAAGGGTAAGAAATTTGTTTGGAAATATTAGACCATATTCTTCATTCAATGATAGGCATCTACCATCATTGCAGGAGACTCAAATTGAGGGGAATTTGCATGGTCTCTCTTATTCTCTCTTATGGGGGGTTCTTTTTCCTTGCATGGGATTTTTTCCTTCTCATTCTTCTTTGAGATACTTTTGTTTTCATCTCTCTTTTGGGGAGTAGTTTTTTCCCACTTGGTCTTCTCCTTTTCTACATTTTTGGGAGATTTCATTTGTACATGGATACCCAATATGGCCTTATAGATGGGACCCATCCTTTCTTTGTGTCATTTGGATAAAAATATAATCCCTAAGTTTCACTTAAGAGGGGGTGTTATAGGTATTTTACCTAACTAGTTCATTAGTGGGTCTTATTTACATGTTAATTTCACTTAGGTCCTAGGGAATCTTTCTAGAAGGTTGTTAGTTGTCATAAGATATTATAATATCTTTTGACATTTAATATTATTTGTCTCATGACATAGGATTAAGGAACTTTTCATGATGTTTTCTAATCCTATGTCTCACCTTGGCTATATAATCAAGTGGTCTCATGTTTAAATCAGCAAGCATACAATCATAATCTATTATTTTCATATTTTGATAAAATTTAATTATTCTATCATAGCTAATCTCCTTTTTTTCTTTCATGAATTTCTTGAATCTTGGGTCGCTATAATCTTCAACCAAATATTACATGGTGTAGAGTATTCAATGATTATCCCACTTAGATAGATTAGTACTTGTCTTTTTTTATATTAAATTCAAATAGAATACACCATGAAACAACTTCAAATTTTACCTAAAATAAAAATTGGTCTTCGTCCTCTTCTAATCTAGGCCTTCACGCTTTTGTTCTTTTCCCTAATGCCTTAACTTCTATTCTAAACCTTAATGCCTCATCTCTTGAAGGTGACATATATGAGGGAGATCATATTCATATGTGTTTAGGGGTGGCTCACCAGTGATGTAGGAGCATCCATGGTGTACTGGCAATCCTGTGTCACCAAAAATAATTTTTTTTGCTTTGTTTGATTTCAATAAGGGCTTTGGTGTTAGAAAATAATATATTTTATTTAAAAAATTGTAAATTCTCACAGTGTGAAAATGTAATGTAAATTTTATGGGAAACTACCCCTTGGTAACTCGGTAACTATAATTTATAAAGGGATAAGTATTTGGGCATCTCACCTTTGAAGGAGGTCAAAAGAGGTCATAAATTCATGTACATGTGTCATGAAAATTCTAAAAAGTGGGCTGCCAAAGGTATATTGCATGTTACTTGCATCTATTTTCATGTAGCCATTGTTATGATAGTTGTAAGGAATCTATAAGTTGTGTAAGATTTCATAACTTCCCAAACTTGATTGGTGGAAAGTCTAGGCACCTAAGGGAGGTTGGCATGCATGGTGCCACATGTCTTATGTCATATTTTCAAAAATCCCAAGGAGGGGCCTACTTTCTTCAAGGAGGTTTTCAGGGATAACTTTAGTGGCGAATCTTCGCCAATTGGTGAATTCTAAGAATCGGGCAAATCGAAATTGCCAAATTCTAGGTATCTAGCAAGGTGTTCAAATCACCTAGGTTTCATGAACTATCAGTCCAATGCATGTCCATTCACTAGCGGTTTTTTTTTATGAGGCATGTTTAGGCAATAAATTTGCCATAACAGACTACGCGTTTCTAATGGACCGATCAATATTTTTGCCTAGAATCTTGGGGAGCATGTCATAAAACACCAACATATTCGCCAATATTATTAAGACAACATTATATGAGGACCCATTTCGCCAATTAAAATTTACAAATAGTTTCTTGTGAAGACCCATTCACCAATTAAAATTTATAAATAGTTTCTTATGAGGACGTATTTCACCTTGAAAATTGCAAGGTATCATTGTATAAGCATGCGGGATTCGCCAAATTTTTAACATACCATTTAAAAATCCCACGGAATTCACCAAATATTGACTGATATAAATACAATCGAAACTATTATTTGTTCTTACATATTTTATTCAGTTCTAAGGTTTTACTTCTCGATTCAAAAGTAAGTGAAACCCGAAAACGTAGACTCAAAGGTGAGTGATCATTTCTTCATACTGTTATTACTTATTAGTTATAATAATAAGATTTCTTTATCTGTTTTCCATTCTTGCTTCAGTCTTAAACATGGTTTTGAGTAGGGAATGGGATGTAAATTCTCTGTCGGTTTGTCCTTCTTAAAGAAGAAGACATTTTTTTCTACCTTTTATTCGAAGTGAGATATCAATATGTCAAGCAACAACTACAAGGGTAAGACTCTTGAGGGTAACGAAGAGACTGGGAGGCCATCAAAATGCCCAAAACATGGAGGTACCATACAGTCTTACTTTGGAATTGGAAAAGATTCTAATCCATCAGATCAAGTTGGAGCTACACCATCGACTCTTCCACTGAATATTATTGAAGATGGCAATGAAAATACCTCACTGCCATAGGAAGGTCAAGGTGAGATTGTCATTGTGTTAAATCAAAACGTATAAATGAGGATGGCAATACTGCAAAAGATGTTACAAGGGATACCCTAGATAGCTAGAATGAGATAATTGACTTGGATGAGGATGATGTTGGTAGCAAGAAAAGGAAATGAAAAGCAAAATTGGGGCGTGAGTGGGAAATGACAAGGAATTTTCAAATTGGTTGGTTGTCGAAGTACCCATTCCTTGAAGCAGTAGGGCTATCAAACGAAAATGATATTGAAAAGGAAACAAAGGTCAAATGTAATATTTTTAGTTGGAAATGTGGAAGAGACAAGACGATGCAGCTAAAGCTTGACACTATAGAAAAGCATATTGGCAAAGTTTATGAAAAAAAAATCATAGACAGAAAGGAACAACCAGTCATACGATGGAAATCAAAGGAAGAATGTCTTCATGTTAAGTATGTCGCAGATTATGGAGAGAATAACCATAGAATGTCGAAGATTAAACTATGTGAAGGTACACTTGAGGCTCATTTTGGAAAAGCCATGGCAGCAACAAATCTGTCAAAAACTATACAAATGAGTGTTGTTTTTCATATTTTGTCTAGGGGGCATCCTATGATAGACTACCCAGAATATTTTGATTTATTATCTTATTTGAGTGTTCCCCACTTTCCCTTCTCACATTGGTTAGTAAACACTGGATGGGAATGGGAAAACTATCTTGCTGTAGTGGAAAAGCAAGATTTAAAGGAGAAATTAAAAGAGTCAAATTTCATTGCATTATCTTTAGATGAAGTCACTGCGGTAAACAATACTTCTTAGGTTTGTATGAATTTGTATACTGTAGAACAACATGTTCACCAAGATCATCTTCTTTTTTTTCGTAAAATGAAGGACAGTTCAACATCGTAAAATCTATTTGAACTAGTCAAGAAATGTTTGAATGAAATTGCAGGTATGGATGAGTTGACAATTGCCAAAAATTTGGTGTGTGTAGGAGCTAATGGAGCTGCAGTGATGCAAGGTCAAAGGAGCAATCTTTGCACAAAGTTACAAACTACTTGTGCACCATACATGCTTGGCATTCACTGCATGGCCCACAAAATGAATTTAGCATTCAAAATTGTAAGTAATTTTCCCATAGTATCAAAAGTTGAAAATCTAGTTCGCGAGATCCACGCATACTTCTACCGAAGTCCCAAATGTTTCCTTGAATTTTAACACTTTTTTGAGCAAATAACACTTGGAAAAAAGCTTCTCAATGATGTCAATACCAGATGCATCTCCCTGCATGGACCAGCGCAATGATTTCTTTCACAATATCAATCCTTGATTGGAGTGATGTATGAGCATCACAACATAGTAGGCAAAGCTCCTGACCTCTTACATAGGTTAAGCGATATAGAGACACTCTTGACTTTGGCTAGTCTTCTCCCCATGTTGGATGAGATGAAAAATCTTGTGAAGAAAGCCCAAGATAGAACTATGTATATTTATGAATATACCAATCTACGTAAACTTACATGCTTGGCCCTTGATCATCAATATCTAGATCTAACACAAGAAGATGCAAATTATCTTATGTGGTAGAAAATTACTGATTTGAATAATCCTGATACTTATTTACAGTTTAATGCAAGTGGGCACTTATGTATTTGTGTACGTGGATATGAGATACCAATGTACCATTGTAAGACATCCAAGCGCTCTAGAAAAGAAGCACCTGTTAATGAGGAATATTTTAACGGCATTGTTAAATCTATTAGTGATAATTTGAAGGAAATTGCAAAATCTTTTTCCTTAGAGATTCATGAAAGATTCCCTCAACATGAAATACTTGAAGCCATGGGTATTGTGTATCCTCAATTTTGGGTAAACCGAAATAACCCAAAATATTTTCATGATCAAGTAAAAATCTTGATCAAACAATTTTCAAAAAAGGTAACATACAATGAATGAATAATATAAGGAATTTTAAATGAAAATAAGCTTAGAAAACAATGTTAGAGTTTTGCAACAGCTATGAGGGAGCATTATAAATCCATGGGCAAGGAGAAGGCCTTTGAAATGGGATCAATAAAAAAGGTTTGCACAAGCTTCGGTCAAAGTCAAATATTGTGTGGTTCGATGTCATAATATTTCAAACTTGTTGATTTATGTCAAACAATGATATTGGGGTTGGTGGAGGATGAGAGATTTTTCAATACATTGGGGTTTTTGAAATCAAAGTTAAGAAACAAACTAGACAAGAATTTGGAAAATTGTTTGAAGATGAAAGGAACTATGTATAATGTCAAAAAAATTCCTTTTGAAAGGGCACTCACAATCTGGAGGTCCACATGTGAAAGAAGAGGGACCGGGTTGTGCAACACAAGATATCCAATTCAAACAACCACTGGTAATGGTGGTAGTGGCAGTGGCAGTGGTAGTGGGATTGGGCCTAGGACATATGACAATGATATTGAAATTGACACAAGTGAAACAATGAATGTTGAATTTGAGACATAGGCTGAAGAAAGTGTAGAGCAGTCTCAGAATCAAGATGACTCTTTTACTTTATCTGAAGATGAGCATCAATTTGAGGACCCTGACTCCGTTTGGGAAATGGAAGATAATTAGCAAGTTTTAGGTATTTTTACTACACTTCATGAATCAGTTTCCATTGTTCCAAAGTCCAAACTGTAGTTGATGTCTAATGATATTTCATATTGTATTCAATGAATATTGAAATTGTGAATCATTGCACTTCATGATATCTTATTTTATATTGCACTCAAGCACTCCATGAATCATATTCCAAACTGTAGTTGATGATTTTTTATATTGTATTCAAATAAATTGTGAATCATTGCACTTCAAGTTCAAAATATTTTATTTTATATTGCACTCCAAGTCTTCATGATATTTTATATTATATTGCACTTCATGAATCATAATACATATGCCAAAGTCAAACTGTAGTTGATATTTTATAAATTATATAAAATTCAATACCATCGGCCTAACAATGCTTCATTGGTGGAACCCCCATCACAGTCATGTCGATGGCCCAATGAAAATAGCTCACAACCTAGTATCGGTGTAACAATACTCTATCGAGCTAACTCCTAAGGTGCTCTCCCGATATATCGATAGAGTCATCAAAAAAAGTAACCATGAATTATAATTTATGCCCATGGGCATCAATTATCTTATTTTATCAATAATCACAAAAATATACCACACTTTCATTTTATGAACAATGCAAATTGTAGAAATTTGTGTGATAAGATCCATATTATAGGCTACGTTCACATTACATCCATAAATATTAAACAAATTTGAAATTCCAAAGTGACGTAGTCCTTCCCCCATTCCTAACAAAATTCAATACCATCGGCCTAAAAATGCTTCATCGGTGGAACCCCCATCACAATCTCGTCAATGGCCCAATAAAAATAGCTCACAACCTAGTATCGACTTAACAATACTCTATCAAGGGCTGACTCCTAAGGTGCTCTCCCGATATACCGATAGATTCGTCAACAAAAGTAACCATGAATTATAATTTATGACCATGGGCATGAATTATCTTATTTTTATCAATAATCACAAAAATATACAACACTTTGATTTTGTGAACAATGCAAATTGTATAAATTTGTGTGACAAGATCCATATTATAGCCTACATTCACATTGCATCCTTAAATATTAAATAGATTTGAAATTCTATAGGGACATGGTGACATAGTCCTTCCCCCATTCCTAACAAAATTCAATACCATCAGCCTAACAATGCTTCATCGACAAAACCCCCATCACAATCCCATTGATGTCCCAATAAAAATAGCTCACAACCTAGTATCGGTGTAACAATACTCTATCAGGCTGACTCCTAGCTCCTAAGGTGCTCTCTCGATATACCGAGTATCAAATTCATAAAGTATATTGGGGGAACTATGTTGCATCGGGGAAACATTATCTGGCATCCCATCGATAGAACGAAGGATAGGTGTCCATCGGTGGAGAGGGTGGCTATCAGTGAAAGACTGATGTGACAACTAGGGGCATCATGCAGTCGTGTTGCGATGCATTTCTGAACCAGAATTGAAGTGAACTATATCACAAGTTGATCGCATAATTGTTACAAAATCCTAGAAGATTTTTCTTAGGGCAAAAGCAGAAAGGAAAAAACTTGGAGTTCTAATGCAGAAAAGACTGGTGGACTATGGAGGCAACTTAGCAAGACTCACATAAGTACTTCACTTTTAGACCCATCTAAGAAGCTATTTTACACAAAATCTTAAGATTTATATAATGGAAGAGAGTACAGACAAACCCAAAGCTAAAAACCAAAAAATCAAAAAGTCTAAGAGACTCCTAAATGAAGACCTGATAGATCAATGTCCTCAGTCGAGGCCAAGACCCAAGAGGAGTGTTCAAATGAATCCTTCCATGGATCGATTATGGGAGAAACAAAAGGGCTTAGGGGATATTTGGACACCACAATGCGGGTACTACCTCTTCATGTACCATTACAGAAAACAATTTAGGTTTCAACCAGTCTGCAATCCATGGAGGTTGAACCTAGGAAGAGTTGTGGTGCCCAATGTGTTTGTGAATGCAGAGCTAATTAAACCTCTTGCTACTAGATATGACCCCAAGAAAAGAACTATTCAGTCACATGGTGGGGGTGACATGCTTGTTATTTCTAGGGATCTCATTTCTAATGTATTTCAGTTAGAGTGTTCACTGAATTTATCATTCATGATCAAAGATCTCTTGACAGAGTATCGCCACATGGATACCAGGTATAAGAGATGGAAATTACCTTTTTATAGGACCAAGGATCAAGGAGGCCAACTCAAGAGGTTCTCTAGCAGTGAAAACCCTTATTTCCATGAAGATTTCTTCGAAGAGTATTTCTGATACACCTATTATTTAGTTGGTCAGGTTTTGGGAGTAGAGGTTTTGCCTCTCATGTCGATTTCCCCAATGGTCTTAGTTGCAGACATACAAAGAAAGGATGCCAATCCATTTCATTATTCTATCTACTTGGCCAATGCCCTACGTCGAGGGCTTGCAAATATTACAAATAATAGTGATAATATCAATTTTGAATACTATTCTTTTCTTATGCATTTTCTATTGTATGGGGGACAAGTCAGAGGGGTCTAGAGTGAAGAATTAAGGATAAAAGATACAAATGATGTACACATCAAAAAATGGTCACGGTTAATCAAACCTGTTAATTAATTAAATATGAATTATTTAATTAATATTCTTAAGTCATCTACACATAAATAAATTTAATTATTTATTTATATTGTTCATTTTCTCAATTCTTCTAGTTTAATTAAATAAATAAGTTTATTTAATTATTTTCCTCTTAATTAAATAAATAGATTTCACAATTTATTTATATTAATTATAACAAGTTTAAATTTTAAATTTAAATAATATTCTTCATCTCACATTTAATTAAATATTTCTAATATTTAATTAAAGTGCTTTCTTCTCTTCCACTTAATTAAATATTTCCAATATTTAATTAAACGATTTCTTTCTAATTCTTTATTCTCCTCCACTTAATTAAATATTTCCATTATTTAATTAAAAGCTTTCTTGCCTCAATAATTAAATATTCTATAATATTTAATTAGAAACTTTCTTCTCTCCATATTTAATTAAATATTTTATATATTTAATTAAAGCGCTTTTATCATCTCTCACACATAAATTAAATATTCATTCATTTAATTTATGGAAACATCTTCCATCTTTTTCTCAACTTCTTTATCTCTCACCATTTATTTTACAGGTTTGAATCTCAACCATTGACCCTTGCCAACTAGATTTCTTTCCTTCAAAAATCTATAAATACAACCCTCTTATGAGTTGAAAAGAACACACCTCGAATCTTAGATTTCATACACACTTACTATAGTTGCATTTCAATATTATCAGTATATTAGCATCTTAGCATTTCAATTTCATAGCTTAAATCATATAGCCATGCACATGCATTTTCAATTAATCTCATTCTCTTAAGTTGCCATTTCAACAAGCTGTTGCTTACACAACTGAGAGCCAGCATCTTTAATCAAATCCTTGGAGATAGAGGACGATGGGATGAATTTGAAGAAGCTACTGTCATTAGAGTTTTCATTTATTCTTTCTAGTTAGATTTCTTTAATATAATGTCTTAGCGCATCTAGTAATTGTTTTGGCACATTGTGGACATTTTATAGCACATGTAGGGGGTTTGTAAACATAAATTTTGATTCTAACGCCATCCGTGGACAAGATTTTTTATTTCAATTTTTAAGGAAAATGAACCAATCCTAGGATAGAAATTTAAAATCTAGAATCTATCAATCCTAGGGTAGTCACCACATGCTATTTTGTAGTTAAAATGAACCCCATGCCTTTTTTGAAGCAATATCTTCACTTAGTTTAGATCATTGTCATTTGGTGCTATAAAAAGAACATTTTTTGCTTTGTCTGTGGCAATAAGTCTATGCTCTCCCCTTAACTGGGTGACCAAAATACCAAACTGCCTTTTTATTTTCATGCAATGTTTATGCTTTATTACATCCTTTAGAGGGCCTACTCTTGTGGGAAAAAGTACTTACCCAAGAGGAATGACCTAAGTGGGAACAACCAAACCCAGGTTTTCCAACCCACTATAATCAAAAGTGAATTTGGGGAAAGTCCACAATTCGATGGCAGTGTGCAAGATAACCATCCCCAAATCCTTTTTTCTAAAGGTTGGGAGGTCTACTGAGGGAGTTTATCTATTGTCGCGCCGAACATAAACCTTGACTACAAACCATAGTGTAGAAATCCAACTATGTCAGTATCCAGAAATCATCTTAATTACAGTGCAAGGGGAGGGAAGAATCTGACCCCAAGACACTCACCATATAGTCACCACGGATTGTTTTCTCAAGGGATTCGGTATCCACTTCCATCACCTTGAGTACACACCTAGAAAAGACAAATACACAAGCACCCTCTAGGGGGTGACATGGTTGTGTGAGTTGACACGATTTTAAGCTATGGGTTGTGATTACGATGATGACCTATTTGACAACTAAGAGTGAGTTTGCTTGGAATGCTTATCTTGTTTAAAACTTGTGACAACCTCAAGAACATACACTCTTTGTTTAGATTTTAGGATTAACAAAACAACTGTTTGCTTCTCTATGCTATGTTTTTCACATTTAAATCAGATTAAGATCATCCAAAAATATCAAACTATTCAAACATGTATGTCGTAGAAGTCTAAACGGATAATTTAGTGCATCCCTAGTCTATTTCGGTGCATTGTTGCTCTATTTCGGTGCATTGCTGCTCTGTTTCGGTGCATCTGTGCTCTATTTCAACGCATCTGTGCTCCATTTCAATGCATCTGTGCTCTATTTTAGTGCATTTGTGCTCTATTTCGGTGCATCCATGCTTTGTTTCAGTGCATCCATTCTCTGCTTCGGTGCATCTATGTTATGTTTTGGCGCATAGGGAGTCTGTTTTGGCGCATGTGTTCTCTGAACCTAGGTAACTTTCTAACATTCAAAAATCGGTCTTCCCAGTCTAGTCTTTTCCATGCTCAGAGTTTGGAAGTCTATAACTTTTTCCAAGAAGTCTCTAGAAAGGAAGATTAGAAAGCCAAAGAAATCTCTCAGTCATAAGAAGTTATTGAAAAAGAGGAAATTTTTATGCCAAATTCAAAAGATCTTACTTGAACACAAGACCTTTATACACCAATATCACGACTATATTAGAGGTTTCACTGATGATTATGTTGTAGAAACTTTATACTCACGAGCCTTCTTTCAAAGAAGAGCCCTTTCTCAAAGGCACAACCATAGTCAGCGTATTAGTTCTTCATATATTCCCTAACCTGCAATTACGTACGCTACTTGTCCTAGTCAAATTCTGCAATAGAGAACTCAAACACATTAGGTATTCGTCAAACTCATCTTTTTACAAAGCTACGATCAAACCTCACAAAGTGAAAAATCATCTCTCTTTTTGATCTTTGGTTTAATTCCTGCAAAAAGGATTTTCATCCTTTCAATCAGGGAATCACGAGCTAAAGATTTAAAAATCTTATAAGTCATAGAATCTTGATTCTATCTTGACTTTCATATCCATCAAACATTGCACTATTTCATCATTTTGATCAAGGTTATTAGAAGTTGAGTAAATCTTATGCCTATTGTCATGAGATCTCAAAAGCACATAGAAAAAGATGAAAGTACAGTAAGAAAAATGGGTGATAATAGTGAAAGGGAAGAGATCCCCTGTCATAATTCAAATACTAAAGAGATAACAGAAGAAAAGCTCCAAGAAGCAAAACAGGATCCCCAATTCCATACTCTTATGGAAAGGATCTTAGAACGAAACAAGGAAAGATATTTCCTTTCATTAGCTAATCAAGGAGCTAAGTTACCTATTGATTTTGACACAGAAGGGATTAGAGAAAATCCTGAAACTCCTCCTAATGATTTTAGTGCCCTCACTCAATAGATCAAATAATTGCAAGGGCAAATAAAATAAATGCAAGGGGGTACCACAAAGAAGTATGTTTTGGATGACATATGTTCTTATCCTTTTGATAGGAGTCTTCGAATGATTCCTTTTCCAAAACATTATGAAATCCCTAAATTTGATAGGTATAATGGGAATGTTGACCCCATTGAACATGTGCGGGATTTCCAAAATATGAGCTTAGAATTTGCTCATGACGATACCTACTTAATGTGATTGTTTCCATGAAGTTTGGGTGGAAAATCCATGGAGTGGCTTTCAAAGATCACTCCCACCATCAAAACCTTTGAGGAGTTAATAAACAAGTTTATATCACAATGCTCCTACAACATACAACACCAGATAACCATGCTTGATATTTGTAAGGTGAAACAAAAAGTAGGTGAATCTTTCACTACATTTTTGCAAAGGTGGAGAAGGGTGTTTGCTAGATACTCTCGCCCTGTTCCTGAAATAGAAAAGATGGAGATCTTTATCAATAGTCTGAATCATGAAATGAGTTACAAACTAAATCTTCACTGTCCTCAATCGTTTGAGAAATTTATTGAAAATGTGATTACTATTGAAGGTGCCTTGATCAAGCGTGGAGTTCTGAAAACTAATAAAGAAAGTTCAAATTTGTACAACAACCATAATAACAACAATGACAAGTCACGATTTTGGACTCGAAATAAAAATGTTGTGAATGATGTAGTAGTAGATGCTAACAACATGAATGCAAAGCCTACCATCCTTAATGTGTCGGGTGTTCAACATAGCAATAATGTTGGAAATTCTCGCACCCAAGGAAATGTTTCCAATCAAGGGAACATAACTAATAATTGTGGAAATAATTTTAGCAATAATCAAAATTCAAATATGCCCAGATCTCCATATTTTTCAAATCGACTAAGTTTCAATCCCTTGGGCCAATCTTTGGAATCCATTCTCAAAGAGTTATTGAATCAAAACGCTATTACATTAGCACCACAAAGAGACTATGAGCCTTGAGTTAAACCACCATCGTGGAATGACTAACACTTTTGTGATTATCATAGGTGTAAAGGTCACAAGAAAAACAGTTGCCAAGGGTTGAAGAATATTGATTAGGATTTGATTGATAACCATACCATCACAGTTGAGGGACATAATGTCAATAATGACCATCAAGCATTCAAGGATCCTCTCCTCAATTATCAAAAAGAGGAATCTTCGGGTGACAAAGGCAAGAATGTTAATTATGTCCATGATGTCATTATCAATCATATTTATACTGACGATCCACAAATCAACGCTATCCGAATTAAAGGTAAGCAAGAATATCAAGAATTCAATGCTACTACTAGGGGACAAGCCAAAATCATTGTCAAAGGAAGCTCATCTAAAGTGGAAATTCCCCCTCCAAGTCAATACAATTTGGTTGATCAACTACGAAAAAAATCAGCCCAAATTTCTATCTTGGAGCTTTTAAAGTTATCACCTGCACATAAGGACATCCTGGAAAAGGCCCTTGTTGATACAACTGTATCCCCTGATCTAGATATCAATAAATTTCAAGCCATGGTGGGACACTTGTCCCCAACTGCATGCTTATCCTTTTCTAAAAAGGATGACTCATCCATAACCCATCCGCATAATTCATCACTATACTTAGAGGTCATGGTTCACAAAGCCCACATTAGACATGTCCTCATAGATGGGGGAGCTAGATTAAACATTTGTACTTTAAAATTGATCCTCGTTTTGGGATATTCAATAGAATCTATAGATTCATGAAGGAAGATTACAATCAAGGCATATGATGATAAGGAAAGGACTTCCAAAGGCCTCATCATGCTACCAATTAGAGTGGGACCTATTGTGAAGAATACCTTTTGTCAGGTTCTAGATCAGGATCTAACTTATAACATACTCTTGGGTCCTCCATGGATTCACGACATGCAAGTTGTTCCATCTACTTATCATCAATGTTTGAAGTTTTCATATGATGGAGATGAAGTAACAATACCTTTTGATCACATTAGCAATCAAACTTTCTCTAACCTAAGAGAAACTCAGGACACAGTCATCCCACACAACAAAGAGGCCTTGGCCATCTCTACCTCCAAGTACAATGAACAAGCAAGTGAAATGATAAGTAATTTTGGCACCAAGCTAAAATTGAAAGATAATGGATTGGGGGAATATTCTTTGTCTCTCTCTAATTTACCCATATCTCCAAGATCCCATGGTCAACCATCGACATCCATACAATAGGCTACATCAGCTCTAGCCTCAGCTTCAGTTCCCATCACCAAGTTTAATGGAGTATTTATCAAAGAAAATGAAATGAAAGATAGAGCTATCCTTGATTGGCTCAATAAAGATGAAGAAGAATTGGTACAACATGTCAAGTTTCCCACAAAACAATATGGAAAGGGTTATGCTATCATGCAACAAATGGGTTATGAAGGAAATGGCCCTATAGGTAAAAGGAAATAGGGTATTGTTGAACCTGTCCAACTAAAAACAATGCACCCAAATGATAAGACTGGGTTAGGATATGGTGAAGAGACAAAGGAAGAAGTGATACAAAGAAGGTATAAAGAGGAGTTAACTGAAACAATCTTGAGAATTCACGCAAACAACTCTAACACTAACTCCAATGAATATGAATGGGATAATTTCTTTGATGATACTTGCATCTTAGAGAAAAGGGTGGATGTCATACACAAATACACACCTACATTCTTACAAGGGGAAAGCTCAAGGCCTCCACTTGATTACATCCTACAAAGCGATCATGATTCAAGTGAAACCAATTCGATTCAAAGCGAGAGAGATCATTCACAAGAGGATGCCATCCTAGACCTCCCTTATGACGATGTTAACAATATCATCATGACCCTAATGGCCAATGACCTTACTCATCCTAACGATCCATTTCCTTTGGTCTATCCTGAACTCATTGATTGGGAACAAATCGCACCCATTGATGTCCCAAATTTTCCTAATGATGAAACCATCATAAATTTTCTTTGTTCATCCCAACCGGAAACAAGTTCCACCAAGGAATCACAAGATCATATTTTTCGATAGGAAAGTGCAACGTTTCTTAGCTATGAAATAAATAACATAAAAGAAAGATCTAATGGTGAAAAGCTAATAAAGGCAGTATTAGATCAAGAAAAGAGAAAAATAAAAAGCGTATCCAATGGTGAAAACCTTTCAAAGGTGCCAAAGGATGGGAAACTTGACACTCTTCCGGAGCATTATCAGGAAAGGTCTTCTATTTTAATTGAACCAATAGAGGCAATCAATATAGGTACTATAGAAAAGCCCAAAGTTTTGCAATTGGCTGCATCTCTAACAGAAGAGGAAATACCTAGATTCACAGACTTTCTCAAGAACAATCAAATTAGTTTTACATGGTCCTACATAGATATGCCTGGATTAGACCCAGATCTCATCATGAATCATCTATCTATTGCGTCGGGGGCAAAACCTGTGAAGCAAAAACTCAGAAAGATGCATCCACATGTTGCATTACTAGTTAAAGAGGAATTAAAAAAGCTTTTAGATGTCAAATTCATTCAGTCCATGGACTATGCATAATGGATCTCCAATATCATACCTATTTCAAAGTCAGATGGAAGGATCAAAATTTGTATTGATTTCAGGGATTTGAAGAAAGCATGTCCTAAAGACGATTTTCCTCTACCCAACATAGATATGATTGTTGATTTGATGGTTGGGCATGCAATGTACTCATTAATGGATGGATTTTCAAGATACAACCAGATAAAGATTGCAACAGAGGATCAAGATAAAACAGTGTTCACATGTCCTTAGGGTACCTATTTGCGTTCCATTTAAGTGGGAAGACAAATGAGAAGCTGAATTTGATTAGATAAAGTAGTATCTCATGAATCCACCAGTATTGATTCCACCAGTGCAAGGCGCCCCTCTCATATTATATATTTCTGCCATGGAAGTATCTTTAGGAGCATTATTGGCACAGGAAGACAATTCAGGAAAAGAGGGAGAAATTTATTACATCAATCGAACCTTGACAAGTCATGAGCTAAATTATACCTTCATTGAAAAAGCCTGCTTAGCAATGGTGTTCACTTCTCAAAATTTACGACACTACATGCTAACTCATATAGTAAAGCTTGTAGCTAAGATTGACCCACTCAAATATCTTCTAAGTAAGGCAACCTTAAGTGGCAGGTTAGCTAAATGGGTTATGATCCTAAGCGAATTCAATATTCATTATGTGGATCAGAAAGCTATCAAGGGACAGGTAATTGCGGATCAATTAGTAGAAGCACCAATACCATTAGAACACCCAATACACATTAATTTTCCTGATGTCGATGTATTCACAACAGTTATCCAACAATCATGGGTGCTCTACTTTGATGGTTCTTACACTCAACATGGTTCAGGAGAAGGGATTCTTTTTATTACACCTCAAGGACATACATTTCCAAAATATTATCGTCTAATGTTTCCTTGCACAAACAACATAACTGAGTATGAGGCATTAGTAATTAGCATTAAAATTGCAGTAGACTGGAAAATCACAAAACTTCAGGTTTTTAGTGATTCACAACTTGTTATAAATCAAATCAATGAAGAATATCACACTAAAGATGAGAAGTTGCTACCTTACAAAAGAATGGTGGACGATTTCAAGAAATAATTTGTTAACATGAAGTTCATACAGATTCCACGTATTGATAATAAAGCAACAAATGATATGGCTACAATCGCCTCTCTACTCCAGTTAAGAGAGAATCAAACATGGTACGATTTCCTGGTGGAACAATTTTTTTCTCCCGCCCATGAAAATCCTGAAACTCAAATCATTTGCCATTTAACTAGTTTTGATTCTCCCTTATATGGCCAAATTTACACTTACCTAAGGATACTATTTTACCCTTAGACTTGTCTAGGAATCAGAAAAGAAATTTCATCTGTCAATCATCCTGTTACACCTTAATTGCTGACGTCTTATACCAGCATGGTCTGGATGGTACCCTCCTTATATTTCTCAAACACGATGAATCCGAAAAGGCCTTACAAGAAGTACATGGTGGAATTTGTGGGACACACTCAAGTGGACTAACCTTAGCAAAGAAACTTGTGAGATTAGGTTACTATTGGCTGACCATGGAGAAAGAATCATTCATCTTTGTGAAGAAATGTGTGAAATGCCAGATTCATGGGAATCTCATTCACACTCCTACTCGGGAATTACAACCTTTCACCACAACATGGTCTTTCGCTCTTTCGGTATTGGACTTGGTTGGTAAGATACACCCATCATCTTCAAATGGACATAAATTTATCATTACAGCTACTGAGTATTTCACTAAATGGATTGAAGTTGTTCCCCTTACAACTGTTACTAGCAAACAAATCTCTTCATTCATTTTGAATTATATTATCTGACGATATGGTATTCCCAACTCCATTATCACAGACAATGGATGGCCCTTTAAAAATCAAGATGTTGATGAGCTATGTGAAAGATTCTGCATCCAACACAGGTTCTCTACACCTTACTCTCCACAAGGGAATGGTCAAGCTAAGGCTTCAAACAAAACAATTCTGAAGATTTTGAAGAAAATGGTGAATGAAGCAAGACGTGATTGGCATGTCCAATTAAATCCAGCATTCTGGGAATATAGAACAAACATTCGTACACCAACAGGTGCTACTCCCTATGCTTTGGTCTATGGAGCGGAAGCTATTCTACCACTAGAAGTTGAGATTCCCTCACTTCGAGTATCACTCAAAGGGGTTAATCAATGATGAAGACTATAGAGTATCAAGGTTGCAAGAGTTGGAAATGCTTGATGAATGGCGTCAAACTATAGTTAATCATTTGAAGGGATATCAACAAGTTATGTCCCGTAGCTACAATCACAGAGTCAAACCACAAAATTTTCAAGTGGGTGACTTGGTTCTCAAAGAAAACCCTCGTAATCAATAGGATCAGGAAAATAAAGGAAAGTTCGAACCTAATTGGTTGGGCCCTTTCGTTATCATTGCAGCATACAGATCGAGGGCATATTAGTTGTCGACTATAGAAGGGGACCTATTTGAAGATCCAACCAACAACATTCATCTGAAGAAGTTTTACGCCTAAAAATATATTTTTTTTAAAAACAATACAAAAAGTCCTGAGAAAATATCAAAAACAATATAAAAAGAGCAAAAAATACAAAAAAAATAAAAAAGAACAAAAATACAAAAACCAAAAAGAGCAAAAATACAAAAAAATCAGAAAGAGCAAAAATACAAAAAAAATCAAAAAGAGAAAAAATACAAAAAAAATCAAAAATGAAAAAAACTGTTGCCTTGATGAAAACTTGGCAAACAGGCATCTTGGTAATAGCAAAAAAATTATAAAATCAAGAAAAGGTGCAATAAAAACAAACAGTGAAAACCTGGCCAACAGGTAGTGTTTGTGATTTTCTTTGGCTCTCTCATCTATTGGGATTCATCTTGCGTATCCATTTTTTCATCGGCATCATACACATGCCTCGCCATTACCGTTTACATCACATCATCTCCTTGAAATGACAAGGACCTCATCATGGCTTGATGAATTAGGATTATCCTTAGTAGTAGTTGTGTCTAGCAAGAGTTGAAGTACAAGGTCACTAGGGGGTAGTTCGCTTCTTGGAGCTTTTTTGAGCAAACAACAACATGTGTCTAGAATCAAGTATCAGGAAACAACAAACTTGTCCAATTACAATGAGACGACATGTATTTTTTGACAAATGAACAAATTGGATGATATTAAATCTAAATAAAATGAATGATAAACTTAAAGCAATATGTTGCAACTGTTGTTTTGATATTTGATGACATCATGTCTTTGGAGTGATTCAATGATGTAATGAACTAGAATCACAAGGAAGAAGTATGATTTTTATTTGCTTGCTATCTATAAGCCGATCATTAGTATTGTGCAAATTTTTCATGGGATATGTTCTACAATTTATCATTGATGAAATTTAGGAATTTGCATAGGAAAATGGTTAACTTTTGTTTGTTTCTGCAAGCAATACTCAAGTCATCTTGGTTCAATTATACCTCGATGCTTGTATTAATTTGCTATATCAAAAATCATGAAAGCAGTACTCAGGTCATCATTGGTGCTAACATACCCTTTGATGCTTGTACTAACTTTCAACATATCAAAAAGCTCAATGATGAAAACCAAGCACAACATGAAATGGCAACAAGGAGAATGGTTCATTATTGGATTCTAGGACTGCACATGATTCATCTAGATTTGTATTTTGAGGGTTGACCAAACTTATTGGGTATATTTTCAGACAACAATTGAGTATGACTAGACATTTGTTATATCTCATTCCATTATCATTCACATCATTTCACCATCATTTATTTTATCATTATCTTGGAATTTACATTTTACATCATCATTTCATTATATTCATATCATATGCATAAGTCATTTGTTTGATAATTCATTTCATAAACATTAACATTTACATTTGCATTTTGATTCACATCATCTACATTAATAATAAAATTGCATCCATAACATCCATTTCACATCATCATTTAGGTTATCATGATCTGTTCCATTACATTATTATCATTATTATCATATTGCATTATTACCCATGTCATGTGCATATGATATTACATCTTCATAACCATATCAGTCATCCATTATCTCATTTCATCATGTTCCATTTAAACCATGCATCATATCATTTTCACATCATTAAAATAATTCCATTACATCTTACATCTTGCATTCATTACATACATTATGCACGAAAATCATTTTAAAATTGCATCGTACATCATCATACTAAAATCATTTCAACACATCCTGCATTATAAAATGAAAGAAAATCATTTACTTCATCATTTGCATCATCATACATCATTAAAATCATACATGACGTAGCATATAGAAATAAAAAATGCATCCATCACATAAGCATAAATCATCCATAACACATACATAATCGAATCACCACTACATCTCATAAATCTCTTCAAAACAAATAACCATAAATACAAGGATATCAAATGTTTCAAAAAGATATATCAAAAATAATGGCATCAATGTGTCAAACAATTCTCATCACTGAGAGGCATCTGGCCATGGAACATGAATACTACTACCCCCTGAGGTAGTAGGTCTCAATGGATCTCTACTCCCAGAAGCTCTGATCTCTCGTTTAACTGTCTGACCCACACTCTTGGTAACACTTTTGGAGTGACTGCGTGAATGGGTCTGAGATTGAGTACCCGACTATGTGAAGGAAATCCTCCTCTTAGGAGGCACGGCCTCGAAACACCTCATCCTGTAATACTCGACCTCTCGAGCAATATCCAAACCCTCTGCCACAACCTCTCCAATAGAGGTGTTGTCAACTAATCTGAGTAGTCTC